>JASAUF010000657.1:4992500-5205000 GCA_030180095.1 Magnolia changhungtana
AAAAAATTAATTAATTAAAAATGATGGTGACTCTTTAAATGTATACATTGCATAATTTTGCAGCAATTTATACTATCCAAATCTTTCACCTAATTGCTAATATAGCATGACTGGAAATTTGTTGTAACACCCCGAATTTTTGCTGTTTTGGATTTGTCAAAAATCCTTTAATTTTTTTTTATATACTAGCCATGTCATCACTTACGGATCATTGACGCTCGAAGTGAGCTTACACGTGGCTGATACCGATAAAGAACTATACAAATAAGATTGATCAACCGTAGAAAACCAATGAACCCAACCGATCACTTAAACATCAAGTTTATCCCCATGATATATTCACATAGGGCTCAATTCTAACCGACCTACCACTGATTAATCGAGACAATCGTAACTAAATTAAAAGATCTACCCCAAGCCGAGTCAGATAAGTCCCGGATCTTGACTAATGGACCAAATCAACCCAGTTACTCTTTTAACCTAAAACCGACAGTTTAGAGTGATCATGAGTGAATCACCATTTTCACTAATTTCGAATAGGCGATACTGTGAACTTAATTAATCCATACCTCAACAACTACGCCCAAGAAATCCCCTTACCAAATTTATTCTAAAAATGCCCCGATTACCCGAACAAGCTCTAGATCACTCGTTAGTGGGTCACTAGTTCCGAAATTGTAGAGTAATATCCATCTAATTGGGTTTGTGGTCCATCGTGGATGATAGACTCAGATAATGCTCGAAAATAGACGATTCACGTTGTCAAGTCAGCACTTGTAAAGTGCAACTCGCCCTAGCATTGGACAAAAGTCTGAATTGTAAAACAAATGAACCCACCACTTAGGACAATAAATTAAGATATCTCAGCTGTTAGATTCTACCCAAATTTGCACCAAGATATTTTCTGGCACTCGTCCGCCAAATTTGACCCCCGATCGAGAAACGGTGACCATTGATCACAAATCAGAACATTACGACAAAACTCCGCATCCGTTTACCGTCAAACTTTGCACAGCCCTTCATCAGGCCATGAGGCACCTATCCCATAAATTAGATGGGTCAGAGGGTCATCAGGGCAGCCCCAATAACCAGAATGGGCCCCACAGGGCCATTGGAGGCAATTACTAAAGTGCAAGGTCAACTGAAATAAATTTCTGGATATTTACATCCAGCCCTCTCTCTCACTCCCATAAACTCCAATAGCTGAGAGAGAGAGAGAGAGAGCAAGGGAGAAGAGAGAAGGACCTCCTCTAGTGGTGCATGTGAGCTTGGAGATTGGGATATTGAAATCTCGGCACTTTCACTTCTCTACGCCGACTCCAATCATTGTTAGAGTGGGATTCCAACCCATCTAAGGTAAGATGGGGTTCCAAATTACATCTTCCCTGATTTTTGCAATATGCATGTGTCTTATTCTCTGTTCTATGCAATGCAGGGCCCCGACACCTCGAGCTTGCGGACCCGGCGATGCTAAGACAATCTTAGCAACCTCCGGCCAAGAATAAGTGTGGACCATTACCTTTAGGTGACCGATTATCGCATTTAGAGTAGGTTTAATAAATGTGATTGGTGCATTGTTAGTGCATGTGACTGAATCTATGTTTGGATTGCATAACTAGGATAAGGGACTAGAAATTACTAAAATTATGAAAAGGGATGAGACCATAATATCCCAATCATATGACTTAATGATTTGCATGTCATGAAGGATGCAAATATTTGATTTTTCCAAAATTATTGCTAATTTACTATTGATTCTCTAAATTGGAGTTAATTTGCTTGGAAAGATGATATGAATTGTTGTTCAATGTTTGATTCCCTGATTTCCTGAATTTGTGATTGAATATGCTTGAGTGTAGGCATGTAATGATGAGGATTGGCTGATCACTTGTCTGGATTTTCAATGTATAGCTAAATTATATGATGTATGTTGACCTGTGGAAGATTTATTTTAGTGCATTGTTATATGGTTGTCCACATAATTGTATAGGCTGGAATATGTTATGTAGAACTTGTAAATTTGAGTAGAACTTTGTGTGTGGCTGTCCATGTACTAATTATACTGAAGTTGTATATGCCATATATGAATTATATCCAAGGAATCCATGTTTTGTTGTGAATTATTTCATATTCCCCTATGGATGGGCCGATTACCTGGAATTTCTTGAGCAGTCCTTGTTAGACCTGTCCGTGAGTGAATCTGGCCCGAATAGTTGAACCGTAAGTTGTTGGCCGTAGTTGGACTACACGAGACATTGTTCTCAGGTCGATAAGTTATGGTTTAGCCCGTCGGGGCACATTGACTATTAGTCGACCATCCTTATATGTTAACCTTGTTTGATCATGCCTGTATGAATTTGAAGTACCCCAAGACCTTTGCACCCACTGTTAACTATAAACTTACGGCTCATAAAGTCTCATGAGCCAGGGATGGTAGTATGGGACACTATGTTCGTGTTGTTGGCCTATGCTAGAGTGATGAGCCTCCCTGTAGTATCCATTGAGCACTTAGACTTGTGAGCCGGGAACGGTGGTATGAGACACTGTACCCCCGTTGTCGGCCTATGTTGGGGTGACGACCTCCCTACAGTGACCGCAAGTAGGACATTTAAGTTTCAATTAATTTCGTCTCTGTTTATACTTCCTTTCAGGATTGATGACTCTAATATATAGGGCTAAGGGTCGCAAGAGTCACATGACCACGGCCTCGGAGCCGCGTGATCGAATTAGAGTAATAACCTCACTAAGGGTATTCCGGTTTCCCTAACCTGCTGGACAAATGAACTTAACTAATCAATCAGGCTAACATATTTCATGATATTGCATTATATTTGTTGGCGATTATACAGTTGAGGTCGCTTTTGAGGGAATATTATTTCATTGCAAATGTTAAATGTCATCGCTTGAGGGAGCGTTGGTTGGTGAGGAGCATGCATCATATCATAACCATGCACTTGCATTAACAACAGTGTTTAGGTTTCTATGTTGTTTGCTGTTCATTAAATGTATTCTGTGCATGATAATTTGTGTGTCCTATTGCTAATGGTACAAGTGAATTAGCTACTCACTCACAATCTGGGACGGTGTTCTAAAACACCAACCAGAATCTGGTATAGATGCAGTACCTTAGAGTGGGACGCGCTGGACGATGTCGGTGCAGACGACGACGAGAAGCAGACGCACTCCCAGACTTTAGCGGTTTCTTCTAGTTTATGGTTGAATGGTCGCGGGATATGGGTCAGGGCCCTAATCATCGTGGGATATTTATCTGGGTGGGTCTAGTTCCCGGTTGGATTTTCTTGATACTGTATTTTATATATCTTACCTGTTTAGCAGCCCGTATTTATATTTTATGATATTCTCATGCTTATGGTTTGCTAAACCCGTCATTACTTATAAATAAACCCAAATGCGTTGAAATCTGAAGCCCATTAGAGCATACGTGAAATTCGGGGCGTTACATTTGTAATGATAAAATAATATTCATAATATGATTTTGTTCCCCTTTAAATTCAAACCAGTTATTATTTTACTTTTAACCATGGATTTCATAGCCACAATTATATGATTAGGATTGATTGATTAATGTGATTTTAGGTATATGTCCATCCACAGTTAGTATAGACCCCACCCATCTCTCTTTTGTAAAATGCTCTCAAAAGGTTTTTTCTAAATAAGATTGTTCTTTATTGAAAAAAAATTATTTAATATGAAATGACACTAAACTCCATTGTTAGTTCTACCCACTAAAAAATCATGGTGGCTCTCTAAATGTACACATGGTATAGTTTTGTAGCCATTCAAACTGTCCAAATCTTTGACCTAATTGTTAATGGAGTATAACTGAACAATTGTATTGAGAAACAATATCAACCATATGATTTTTTTTTTCTTTTATGTTCAGAGGAGTCATTATTTTACTTATAACCATTATTTCATAGCCACAAATAGATGATTTGGACAAATTGATTAGTGTAATTTTATGTATACGTCCATTAACAATGGCCCATTCATTAATCACTGTTAATGCCACATGTGAGAGATGAGCCACCACCATATTTCGAGGATGTGGACGTCATTCTTATGGTTGGTAGGTAGGTGGGGCCCACCATGATGCTGTGAGAAATCCACCTAGTCCTCCATTTTTCTAACTCATAACAGGACATGATCTGAAAAATGAAGCAAATATAAAAAGTCGAATGGGCCACATGATAGGGAACAATGGGGATTGAACATCTGCCATTGAAAATTTGTGGAACTATAGGTTTTTTGGATCAGGCTAATTGTGATAGCAAATTATCTCCTTTCATGTATATAAATTTTATAATTAATAATTTTTTTATATATAAGTTGTATATTTCTATAAAGGCTCCATCCAAAATACAATAATATATAAGAGAATTCTCCATATCACCTTTGTTATGAAATAGTTGTGATTTTAGTTCATCTTAAAGGAATGACCATAATTAGGAACAGTTTAGATGGCACATAAAGATCATAGCAGACTTAGAAAGGTTCTAGCGGTAGGCATTTTCGACCCCATTTTTCCTATCATGTGTAGGGGTGTACACGAACCGAGCTAGCTCGGTTAGCTCACTCGACTCGACTTGAAAAAGCTCGATTCGACTCGGTTCGAAGTTGAGTTCGAGCCTAGTCGAGTTGATTTTTTGAGCTCGAAAATGAGTTCGAGCCAAGTTCGAGCAAGCCCCAGCTTGACTCGACTCGGATTGAATCCAGCTCGAATTGAACTCGGATCGAACCAGTTCGGTGACTCGGTTACTTTGCCATTGATGTTTCTCACCAAGTGTTTGATAAAATGACTCAACGGAGTGTGGCTTGTAGCAAGGAAGGTATGCACATGAAACAAATACCCTTTTTTCTTGGTTTTTATGTTGCTTAGAAGGTGTTTGATAAAATAACTGTAAAACCATTGCGTATATTTCACATACAGAGAAATTTTGAAGGTACAGTCCAGGTGTTTGTGGAAATGCTACAATGGTGAACTCGGCTCGATCTTGGCTCAAACTCGGGTTGAACTAGCCAAGTTGCTGACTGAACTGAGCCGAGCTGGCCAGTCAGGCTCAAGGACCGAGCTGAGCCGAGTTTGAGCTAAGGTCACCTAGAAAGGTTTTATGCTGCTGACTCGATGTACACCCCTAATCATGTGGCTCACTTGAGTATTGAATCTGTATCATTTTTGTGTCACGTCCTAACATGATCTGAGGAAAGCAAATGACCAAAATAGATTCTTACGAACTTCGTGGTAGGGCTGAAAGTCGGACGGGTTGGGTCAGGTTAGCACTCAACCCTATCCCAACCCAAGGTTCCTATACCTTAACCCTAACCCAACCCAACCCAACCCAACCTCGGGTTGGGAGTTATCAACCCAAGCCCAACCCAAGCAGGCTCGGTCGGGTTGCTTGGGATGATTAGGTGGATACATGCTAATATTTTCATTATTATATTAGTATATTATATTTCAATAAACTTTTTATTTTTTTGTATTTATGATTTTATTAATTATATATGTAATTATTTCTCGTAAAGAACTTTTTTTTTTCTAAACAAACGAGCTAAAATATAGGACAACTACTCCTTTAAAAGTCATGTTGTGTACCACGCAATCTATTTGAGACATAGAAATCCGGCATATCTTTTTAGCTTAACTCATCGTAAATGACGTGGACCAATGAGACCCAACGGCACTGGAATTTCATGTGCCTTCAACATAGATGATCCACACTCAATTATAATTTATAAGTAACTTATATATCGATCAGGTTTGGATTAGGTCATGCAACCCGAGACCTCAACTTGAGCCTGACCCAAGTTTTATCAGATTGGTGTTTATATAACCCAAGCCTAAGACCGAACCTAATACATCCTGCCTGACTTTCATCCCTGCTTCGCGGTGGCCCCCACCTAGGTTTCGCAAGAACTTCCTATGATCTACTTCGCAGGCAATCCATAGTCCATTTTTTTTTCTAATGCTTCGGTACTAACATAAGAGCTTAGTCCTTCTTAGGGGTGTACACGAACCAAGCTAGCTCGGTTAGCTCGCTTGACTCGACTCGAAAAAGCTCGATTCGACTTGGTTCGAAGCTGAGTTCGAGTCAAGTCGAGCTGATTTTTTTAGCTTGAAAATGAGTTCGAGCCGAGTTCGAGCAGACCCCAGCTCGACTCGACTCGGATCGAATCCAGCTTGAATCGAACTCAAATCGAACCAGTTCGGTGACTCAGTTAGTGGTAAGGAAGATGCCATCCATGCTTCCTCATTTCCAGACTTAAATGCAAGTAAAGAAGCAAATGTGCTGAGGAAAGATCGATGATTTCTTTCTATGGTTGTTCTTACTCAAACAATGATTCTAGATAGCCCTCTATTCCTCTTCATCATTTGATCCTTTCTCTCTCTTCTGCTCTTTAAACTCATGTAGGACCTGCCATTGATGTTGCTCACCAACTGTTGGATAAAATGACTCAACGAAATATGGCTAGTGGCAAGGAAGGTATGTACATGAAACAAATACCATTTTTCTCTTTGTTTTTCTTGGTTTTTATGTTGATTAGAAGGTGTTTGATAAAACACCTGTAAAACTATTGCCCCTGTTTGTAAAATAGTAGGATTTTGAAGTCACAGTTCAGGTGTTTGTGGAAATGCCTTAATGGCGAATTTGGCTCAATCTTGGCTCAAACTCGGCCCGAGCTGGCCCGAGCTGCTGACCAAACTGAGCCGAGCTGGCCAGTTAGGTTCGAGGACCGGGCCAAGCTGAGTTCGAGCTGAGGTCAGCCAGTGGCCGAGCCCAGTTGAGCTCAGGCCACTCGACTCGGTTCGACTCGACGTACACCCCTAGTCCGTCTCATAAAGTCACTCACCTCCACGTGGCAGTATGTTACTGAAAGTTGCGCTATCGGAGAGAGTTGCCAGCCTGACATTTTGACAATGGGAGATGCGTGTGTGCTGTGCACGTTGTGTTCGTGAAGCTTCTTTATTCCCGTGAGGTTTGCTCGAATACATCCAAACAAACTGCATTATGATGCCTTAGGCATGTAGCCTTTAAATCTAGGCCGTATTTTAATGATTTAAACGAATTTTACAGCCAGTCTCCCTTCCAACAAAGTGGAAAGTAAACAATAAAAACTCTCAGTTGAATTCCACTTTTTTATTTATTTATTTATCATGGAGGATCACCTTAACATCTCATGATCATCAAAGGGTTGAAATATTTAGTTCGTTTTTTTTTTTTTTTTTTTCTTCAAGGGTCCTCCATTAAAAGGGAGCCCTATCAAATACAAACCACTTGGGTCATTGATAAAAACCCAAATCCAACATCAAGACTCTTGATATATCTTATTACAATGCATAAAGATGCATTGGCGCAAATGATAGGTATCCAAGATCTTGAATTTTAAAATTCTCACCTGAATTTCACGAGATTCAGAACCTCAATAAACAAAACTTCCGCGAAACAACCACAGCCGACACCATTCCGACGTACAGAATAATCTTTTAATGTTCATTTGCAAGGATGTATCATACAATCAATGCTCCAATACGAGATCTTATACATTATTTCAAAAATTTTCAGTTGTACATTTGGGGCCATTGTATTGGTTATCCAATCCGTTGATTTGGTGGGTTTCACCGAGGATGGCCCATGTGCCAAAAAAATAAAAATAAAAAAATTACCCCTCCTATTTAAATATCATATCCATAGAATATTTGGTTTTTTTTATAGGGGTGTTACAATGGTCCCATTGGGAGATTTTGGTGCATGGGCCATCATGATGGTGCCCTAATATCAATGGTCTTGTACAAACGCAAGAGCCTGGGAACCGTGCAATGCGTCATATATGTTTAAATGCGTAAGTAATCATTGTATATTTATTTTAAGGTTTTAGCGCCTATATATATATATATATATATATATATATATATATATATATATATATATATATATATATATACACACACACACGGAAAGGTTACTATGCGCTCGACCTTGCCATGAGGTCGAGTCCGTCCCATGAGGTCATTCCATCATGGGCCTGGTGTCCAAAATCAAGTCAATCCGTGTGTGGGCCACCACCGTGATGCGTTTCGAACATCTACCCCATCAGTCAGATGCACCATTCCATCGTGGGCCTAGACCTCTAAAATCAAGTCAATCAGTGACTTTTGTGGGCCACACCACATACAGAAGTGGAGAGGGGCCGTGCACCATTAAAACTTTTATCCATTTTTGAGGGCCCACCAAGATGTGGTTTGCAAATCCAGCCCATCCATTATGTGTGTCCCACTTGAATGAGGGTTCAGACCAAGTTTCAAGCACATGAAAAACTCAGGTGAGCCCCACCAAGTGCTTTTATATGTTTTAACGGTGTCTTCACATAATTTTAGATGGTATGGCCCACCTGAGTTACGTATACGGCTGATTTTTGGGATATCCCATAATTTAAAGGGAATCCATCAAATACACGATGTTGATGGTTGACACGCATCACAGTGGGGCCCACACAGCTCGACTCACGGGAGCTTATCTTCAGCTCGAGCGCATTGTACCTTTTCTCATATTAGGGCACCATCATGATGGCCCATGCAGGTGAGCGTTTCCGTGTATATATATATATATATATATATATATATATATATATATATATATATATATATATATATATATATATATAACATTTCTTAGAATGTTATTCCTCCGTATTTATGTATATTTAGACATACACGTGGCTCACGTAATGTGCAGTGACAGTTGGTGGAACAGTGTTTTAGTCGGGGGCGCGGGTTCGGTGGATCCGCGATGGGTGAATCCATAATTGTGAGGCCCACCTTGATATATTTTCCTTACATCTACGCCGTCAATTCATTTTAAAAACTAATTTAAGGCACGACTCCAAAATTGAAGTAGATCCGCATCTCATGTGGACCACACTAGAGGAATAAGTGGTGACTGACTATTAAAACTTGTTGTGAGCCACAAACGTTTTGGATCAAGCTGATATTTGGGTGGTCCCTTCATCCAAGTCTTTTTAAGAATATCAATAGGTTGGATGGAAAATAAACATTCCGGTGGCCCCTTATAAGTCTTTAATGGCGGCTATTCAATCACCATTGTTTTTTGTGGTGTGGTCCACCTGAGATTTGGATCTACTTCATTTTTGAGATTATAAACTTAAAGTGATCTCTCAAAACGGATGGACGTCGTGGATGCAGGTCATGTACATCAAAGTGGACCCCGCAGTTAGGGTCCACTCCCACCGAAGCTGCGATCGGGAGTGAGACGGGCGCGGATCAGGCCGTGTCGCCCACACCACCCCTGCCTTGGTGCGTCGATGTATTGGGTGTTATGGGGCCCAATTTAAAGTATCTGTTTTATATCCATGCCGTTAATCCGCTTTTATCCCTTCATTTTATAGCATGCACCAGGATATGAAATAGATTGGATGTAGAAGTGGATCACACCACACGAAACAGTGGTGATTGAATGCCCACCGTTAAAAACTTCTTGAGGCTACAAAAGTTCTGAATCAGGTTGATATTTGTACCATCCCTTATGAATGTGTGATTACCTTGTCAACAGGTTGGATGAAAAATAAACATTACAGTGGGCCTATAAAAGTTTCAACGGAGGTGTCATTATCCCATGTATCCTGTGGTGTGATTCACTAGAGCTACTGATTGTTGCCTCTCGGTTTGAAGCCCTGATTGATTTGCCCATTCCTCAACTAGAATTATCTCACTGGTCTTGTCTTCGAGCAAAAGGTTACAACTGCTGGGTACAACAACTGCTACTTGAACCTAAAGCCAGGACTTTGAATATCGCTGCATACTTGGTATGATTTCCTTAACTCACTGCTCCTTTTTTTATCTTTGTCTCGTGTTAGTATTATTGACTATTTCTTACATCGAGGAAAATATGAATTTTAGGTTGGGAGTGAGAATATTTGGATCTAATTAGTATTTTTTTAGGTTTTGAGCAGATTGTTTAAAAATTTTCGAATTTTCTGTTTCAAAACTCTCTTGGAAAGCAAAAATTCTATGTGATTTGAATGCATGTTGAATACTATAATAATATATGGAATAAATCTTTGGGAATCTAATGAATAGTTAATTAGTAACTTTTGATTAAGTTTTCTTAATTAGTTCATTAATAGAAAATTTTAAAACATCAATTAAGTCTAGCTCACACTTCACATCTAATTTATATCATATGAAATTATTTACTTTCTAAGTGATAACATGTGAATTACTTAAAAGTGATTATGAACCAAATTTGGATATTATTGTCTACATAAAAGGGATTAAAAAAAAAAAAAAAAAAACAGCTAGAAAACAATAATATCATATCCACCTATAGTATGTGTTTTAAATGAAAAATTCAAAAAAAAAAAAAAATGAAAAAATGTGAAAGCCATTGATATAAAATCAAAAGCTGAAAAATAAGTGAAATAAAAGATTTGATCGGAATCAGTATTTGTGTTGAACTGTCCACTTTAAGGTAATGAACATGGCTAACATTATGAAAGGTATAACAAATTCATGGAATTTTAAGTTAGAACTCACTAAACACATTAGAAACTTGATGTTTGGACTTATTCTATTTGTCAAGTGATGAACGAAAACTTAGTTCATTTGATTTCTAAGGACGTTGGGATTTAAATTGCTCATGTTTTATTTCCATACCTTTGACTATCACTCACATGTATAGGCTTGTGCAGAAAATTGTTATCTAAGGGAGGGTTGTAATTTGAATTTTTTGAGAAGTTGTGTTCGCATGTTTTGCTCAGGACTAGTAAAATGCTGGTTTTTTGGGGGGGGGGGGGGGGTTAGTATAAAATATTATATATTTCTCTTATTTATGCATTTGTTTTATAAACATGATAGTGCTTAATCGATCCAATTATATATGTTTTCATATGCGAGGTGATTTCGAGAGCTTAAGGTGAAATGATGCTAAAAAGAATATTTATGCTCAAAAAAATTACTAAATAAGGATTTGGAGATTTGGAAGTCATTAATCAAGAATTCACATGCCAAAGATCCAAGGAAACTAAGTGAGGAATAAAGAGAATCAAATATTTGAAGTGATAAAAAAGAATCCTGAAAATTGGCCAAAAAAAAAAAACATATTCTGAAACTCTGAATCTAAAAAGTGAAAGTTCTGAAATAATTCCCAAAGTATACTTCGATATCATTGAAGGCCTTTGATAACATTGATAATTTCAGAAATTTCAAGCTAAACTTGCTAGACAGTTCTAGAAGATTTTTCGATGACATTGAAGTTTGTCATCGAAGACCTTCGATGACATCGAAGATTCGCATAGTGCATAAATTTGATACGATTTGCGAATTTTTTCAAGGTGGTGCGAAAGTTTAAGTTGTAAAACAATTTAAAGGAGTCCTTAGGTTATTCTAAATCATCTTCTAGGGTTTGGAAATGGAGATAAGGCCTAGGTGGAGCACTGACAATATTCTTTCACTTTGATTTCTTTATGTATTCTAGTATATCTTTTAGTTTTTTTTTAAAAAATTTGAGTTAGATATGACCAGCTAATCTCTTAGCTAGGGCTAAGAGTTGAAGCTGTAGTTTATTTTGATGCTTACTTTACTTCGATTCAAGTACATGTTAGATTTTCATTAATTTTTTGGTTGAATAAAGGAATATTTTTAGTTTTCTATGGTTTATTATGACTGAAATTATAGTAGATGTTATGAAAACTTTTGATATCTTCTTATCTATTTTGGAAGTGTATGATCTATAAAATTCGTGATTTCCCATCGTCTATAAGCATGGTGGATAGTTGAATTCCCTACAATTATCACATGGATGCTTCATGAGAGAACTATGTTAATGAAAAATTTAGATTTTTGGGTTTTTACTGCTCTATCATCCAACTGGATAGGAGAAGACTCTAATTTTAGTTGTAGCTCATTGAATCAAATAAGGTAGTATCTTAATAGCTACAAGTGGATCCTTGGTGATCTAGTGTCCCTTTTCTTGTTGATAATTTATTCACAATTGATCTCTCTTATTCTAGATTTTAGTTTAAATCTTATTCTAACTGTAATTCTAGTTTATTTTCAGAATACGTACAAGTCCATGTGGATTTGACGTCGGTCTCACCGAGTTATTACTACATTGCGACCCTACACTTGGGGTTGTGAACAATATGGCAAGCAACAGATATTCCAATTTATGTTAGTATCCTCGTAAGGCTGCAGAAAGTATATGAGCTCTACTGTAACTTTTCAATGTTAGTATTAATCCGGAAATAAAGGGGATTGGTGGCTCGTACAGGGACAATCGCAACATTTTCTTCAAACCCTCGTAATATGTGCAAGGTATCTATTTCCAGGTAGTCAGCTGACACAAACACAAAAGAAAATAACAAATCCAGACTGCGATTCATGATTGACTGAAAATGGTGGGGTGTCCACTTACTTTGGCATTCGATTGCATACAACCTCTACCAAAGAGGGGCATCTATAGACACCCCACCACAGGCTAATAAACTGATTAAGTTTGAACTGATGAATGGTCAACTAAACCCCAATCCTAAGCCCTGGGAACCCTAATCCTAAAACCTAAACTCAACCTAGTCAACCCAATCAACCCAATCAACCTAGTCAACCAAGTCAACTTAATCCTCAACCCTAGGAACCTAAAACCCTAGATCATTTAGTCAGCTCGATGGGTCAACTCACTTAGTCAACTCACTGAGTTAGGTCACCTGGTCAACCTACCTATTCTAACAACTCAGTCAACTCACCTAGTTAAACCCAAAATCAACCTCGAACGAAAGCTCAAAACCAAGACCAATCAAAGTAACATGCAAAACCTCAATACAATGTCCTTCATAGTAGAGCCTCCATATGCTTGGAGGAGGCTGCTTGCCAAAGCAAGGAGTCTAGGTGGGGACAGGCGGCAGCCAACTTGTCGCCGACCACGTAGCACTCTCCCTTTTCGGGTTGGCGTCTCTCAAGCATACGAAATCTCACTTTTCCTGACCCTAAGTGCACGGTTGAGGTGTATTTGCTCCGATGCCCATCTCCTTATCCAAAATTATTCTTTTACCATCTCATCTAACTCAAGAGATGATGCCATGTGGTAATCTCCAATCCCAACCTTTCAACCATCTTTTGCCCCTATGATTACTAAAAATTATCAGAAAATCAGGTTTGGAAGTTATAAATAGCCCCCTACCATCCTCGTTTCAAGCATCCAAGATATCCAGAAAGGGATCCACTCCCATTTCAAAGTCTCCTCGTCCCTTAAGGCCTTGGCTATTTAGCAATCCCATCCGTCCATCAAGGAGAGTGAGAGTGAGAGTGAGAGGGAGAGACTCTAGCCCTGGTCTAGCCAAGCATAGCTAGAGCCATCTAAGTTCAAATTTGAGCCACTCGATCTAGCCTTACGATACTACCATTCAAGTTTCAATCAGTTTTATCAAATCAGAGCATTAACATCGTGCAACATTCATTCCATTCTCAACCCCCTTGCTCCTCATATATATCGTCATTGCATTTCATTTCATCATTTTCTCGCATCTAACTAGCAGACATATGCTCTGTGGCTTACCGATATAATCGGAGTGGGCCCACCAGAAATCTTAACCAGTTAGCCGTTGTTTTGACATATACATCAGCATTACATCTCATTTCATCATTTTTTCGTATCTAACTAGCAGGTGTATGCTCTATGGCTTGCCAATATAATCAGAGCCTGCCCAACATAAACATTATACTAGTTTTTATTTATTATAAGCACCAATATAGCATCTGAAATAGCGGTGAAGACCGCTTTAGGTGAAGTAGGAATATACCAATATGTCCTAGAGGGGGGTGAATAGGACTTTTTAATAATTTTATACCAAATTAAAATCCTATCACACTAATCCTAATAACAAGCATAGCTTAGGATTACTCAAACATAACTCTACTGGCTTCCAAGCTCGGTAAAGGATCTAATTACAAACTATTTGAGAGATGAATAATACGCAAACTAGTTTATGATGGATGTGACTCTGTGTGTGTGAGGTGTGATCTCAGATAATCAAATATGAAAATATAGAAGAAAATCATGCAAAAAAATAAATAGTAATCTCAAACACAGTCATTTTTATAGTGGTTCAACTACTTGTCTACTCCACTCCCGGTAACTGCACTCAACCCTTGAGTGTACTGGATTTCACTAAGGAGGTTTCACAGTGGTTCACTTCAAACCTAAGGTTTTAAATCAGGTTCACCTTCATCCTTTACAACCTACACCTAGGCTGACTGTTTATACTTCCTGAGTAAAGGTCAATACATAGCACCCAGTTTTAGGCACACTGGCTAAGGATCCACACATGGAACCTCACTATTAATGCTCTCACGAGCCGAGTAAGGGTCAACACAACTCACCCACTTTTAGGCACACTGGCCAAGGATCTTCCACAAGACCCTAACTGTTTATGCTCTCCACAGAGCAAGGGTCAACACAGCGGGCCCACTACGTACACTCCCGCCAGAGGCCTCGTACGAGGACTGGAAGGGATGAGAAACACCTTAGACCTAATCTTAAAAAGGAATGATCATAAGTGTCCTCTGGACTCTAATAACTTACAAATAAGTGGATGAGTCCCATTTAGCACGTTGTCGAAGATCTCCTCCTTGTTGATGAAGAATCTTTAGCTTCCTTGATCCGCAACTAAGAAGATGTACCAATGCATGATGACGGGTTGGGTCAAGGCTGTGATGGAATTCTACTCTTCTAAATATTTTCCTATAAGTAAGATAGAGTAATTCCAATCATTTATTCATTTAAGGGATCTCAACTTAATGATTTGCCATTAAGATGGTAGCTGGAGGATCCTTGAATGCGGAAGTTCATTCCCCAATCTACTCTATTGAATATCAATGATGAGGGTGGATTGGAGGATGAACTTCCCTGAGAGAAAGGGCTTTGGATATATGATCTAAGGTAAAACACTCAAAAGTACTCTTCTTCTTTCTCTACCAGCAATAATAGACAAGTCCTCTTTATATAGGCAAAAGGTTCCAACGGATATAAAACGATCACATTTATGACAGAGTTCGATATCATCGAGCATATACTCTCGATTGTATCGATGGACCGCTCGATGACAAAAACTCAAATGTCATACGCTTTTGAAACCTTTTGCCAGCTGGTCAAGGGAATCGAAATACGTGTCGATGTCATTGGATTTCGAACTTCGATTTCATCGATGCGAGGTTCGATTCCTCGACATTTGAAAATGAGAGAGACTTGCTTTGGAATATTTTAGGTTTACAAGAATGATCGAGGGACCTTCGAGATCATTGGAATTTGAATGTCAATGATATCGATACTTGTGTCGATGCATCGATAAATCCAACGAATTTTTCATTAAGCTTGCTGGACAGTTTCTATCCCTGTTCGATGCCATCAAAACTGTACCGATATCATCGATATTTGAATATCGATTCTACTGAGTGACCCTCGATCATAGATAAACTATCCTGAAATATTATGCTGGAAATCTTCGTGCCCAAGACCGATATCATCGAGAGCCTTCCGATGTCATCAAGATTTGAATTTCGATGGTATCGAGAAGGTCTTCGATATATCGATACACATATGATATTCTTAAGTGAAAACAGGGGCACCGGAGATCTACCTGTCGATATTATCGAGTTACCTTCGATGGACTCGATATTCAAATATCGATGATATCGATAGGTATATCGATACATCGATAAATCCATCCAGAGATATTGTAGTCGCTGGACACTTTTGTCCTCATTCCGATGGAATCGATTTGTCATCAAGGACATCGACAGTGCAGGTCGATCATATCGAGATGTGTTTCAATAAAATTGACAAAGCTTAAAAACTTAGAGATTTTCTGATTTTGTAAAAAAGTTTTCTAACCCAAAAACCCTATGTTGTTCTAACCAATTTCAAGGGTTTTATTTACCTGGTGTTTTGGGATATGGGATGTGAGGCTTAGATTTATCTATGGCGAGTTCGTGTTCACATCCGGTTGAGGCAGACACTTTGATCGATCTTCCTATAAGGCTTTGCAGACTAGCTGACTCAACACTCACGCTAATTGACAAACCAGGGCAGTTTTAATCTCTCCCTTTTGGCAATTACGTGACAAAATACCAAAACATCCTAGAACAGCTTCTATACTGACATCTTAAGTTGTGTGTACATGTTCTTTACACAATTATACAATTCTACTCTAGTGAGCACACACATAATCATTTAGAAGGATTCAACAATTTCTCCCCCTATCTGCAAACTCCCCCTATCTTGATGTAGTTGCTCCTCCTAACACCTGCAACACAATTCGAGTAGATATACAATTTTTCGTTCGGGGTGTTTAAACATAATTTTCTGTTCAAGGTGTTTGAACTGCTCTCCCCCTTTTTGTCAGTCATTTGACAAAGGATAGTATAAGAGTAGATATATTTGACTGAAGTTTGAAGTATTTGGGAGAACCAGTATTCAGAGAACATACATATATAAAGTAAAGATGTATAATGATCAGTAGAGTTTAATCAGACATCATATTCAGAAACAATGTATGTATATCAGACAAAATAGAGCAGTGATATAAGCAGATAGCATAATCATTAAAAAACATTGCATGCATTCCATATCAGGCACTAGATAAACCAGGGGATCTTAAAGCGTAAGAATGACATTAAATATGTGAATTATAACCAGCCATATTCAAAAATATCCAAAACGTATACTGCCCCATATTGGTAGTAGACTAACAGTTATCCCAACAAAACTACCAAACCCACTCATGGGCACCCAACATCAAACATCAGTTTTTTTAACCCATCCATGGGCAACACACATACAGAAAGACTGTTTAGACTGTGCAAGTTAGTAAGTTATCACATACACTTATGAAAGCATAGAACATCCAAAAAGATATTAATGTTCATATGTGGAAATAAGAGTGAAGTGTATGTGATAGCATCCAGAAACCAGTACTTTTGGAGCTGAGGAAGACGGTGCCATGTCATCACGCTGGCAAATGAGCAGATCAACCAACTGTTGTACTGTCTGCTGCACTTCGTTGACCATGTGTTCTAAGACAGTGAGTCGTGTATCCACAGACTCTTTCAGTTGAGCTACATCGTGCTGTATTACCCCAATTCTGTCTTGATGCATCTTAAATCATTTAACATGACCGAGAGTTGATGTTGACGGTTCTTGATGGGACGCAGAAGGTTCGTGCTCAGCAGCCTCAGCTCTTTCACTGAGAGCATCACCTTCACTTCCTGCTCATTCTTCTTGAATGCCTTCTTCTGGATCCTCAGGATACTTGTGGAACTTCAAGTCCATCCTATGAATGTTGTTCTTATTGAAGACTTGGAGGGAAAGTTCCGGATCACTGGTCGTTGGGAAGCCGATGGCGTTGCATACCATGTCTATGATTCAGGGGTAGGGCAGGTGAAGATCCCTGGATATATGAATGTCGTAGACCAACTGATGGACAAGCAGCGTCGGAAAACAAGTTTTTATCCCGATGGCTATTGCATACACTATCATGGTCATGAATCTTATGAGATCGGACCTGTTGGTACTTCTCGGATAGATGTTTGTGGTAAAGAGACCATGCAACACCCGAAATCATGGTTCCATGTACCTGGATTTCAACGCATTTCCTTGATACCAAGGGATGTCTTTACCATGACATAGATACTTAGTAACCATGGACCGGATTTCAACATCTTCGAGGTCCATTTCTGGGAGACCTTTTGGTGCCATCGTCAGCCCCAGGATGTTTGTCATTGTAGCAGGAGTGATCAAAACATCATCACCATCCAGAGAGACCATGATTGAAGGAGGATCAGACACGGGTGAGTGACAAGCAGCGAGAAAGTTGCATGTGCGTTCCAGATGGCACGGCCCATCGAAGTCTAGAACAGGCAACCTATCAATTGCAGCAAATAGGGATTCCAGATTGTATGGTTTTAAACAATTCCTATCTACCTTCCTCTCATGAATGAGCTTCCTACCCGTGTATTTTGCTAGATGTAGATTTAAGCTAGCCGGAGAAGGCACCGGTGTTTCAGTCTAGGACCCACCACGTGAAGTTTGTTGAGATCTCTGACAAGTGGGGGTCCCATGTTCGGGAGCTCTTACCTTTTCTTTTGGGGCAAGGGTCTTTCGTCGAGAGGCTCTGGACGACTCCCCAGGACCTGACACCTTTTCCTTGTCCTTACCCATAAAGACAAATTTGGGAAGAACCGACACTATTCATCTTTTAAAGAAACTGAACATACCCGTCCAAAAAGTAAGATAAACGTTGGAGTGGAGGGAATGGAAGGATAATACCAGTTCTCGAGGAGCTTCTGGGACCCACGATGTACCTCTGGCTGAGGGGATGAGCAGAAAAAAATGGAATGCCCTTTTTTAGAAAATAAAAATTTTCTGCTCGACCGCCTTTTATTGAGTTGCAGTCTTCGATATCATTGACCAGTGTCTCGATGATATCGATGTAACTCCCCATATGTTATCGAGACCATCTTCAATACCATTCTCGATCATATGGCTCTTTACTTTCCAAAGAGGCGTCGATGATATCGATCCTTGATCGATTAATCGAGAATGACATATCGAAGGCCATATTGAAGATAAATAATTTTCATTTTTCCATGCTTCCATAACCTTATGTATAGAATAGAATATCTTTTAAATCAGTATACACATCAAAATTTTGTACAAGCATTGTACAACTCAAAATTATAAACATTAGGATGTTTATATGTACAAAAAGAGTGAGGTGAGGAACCTCAGATATATCATTAAGAGCTCAACAAAATTGCAACATTCAACAAATATCCAGACCTTGATGCATGACCTGGTCTTGTCCTTTCATGCTTACCAATTTAAGGTATAGAGTGAGTTATCAGACAATTCAGCTTTTCTTTCACTACCCATTTTGAGACAGAATTCTTTACTGTGGTAGATTTAGTTTTCATGTTTATCTTACCCACTTGATCCACTGACTCCATCATTCTGTCATTCATTTTAGGTGTTGATGGATGAGTATTTCTTTTAACCAGTCTCCTAGGTGGACTTTTGACATTCTGTATTTCTCTGATTGGTTTGAATTTGACAATATGATTTTGACCAGAGTAACGTGGAGTCCTTCCAGGTGTCAAGCACTTAAACTTATAATGGGCCAAATCACTA
This sequence comes from Magnolia changhungtana, assembly GCA_030180095.1. Lineage (NCBI taxonomy): Eukaryota > Viridiplantae > Streptophyta > Magnoliopsida > Magnoliales > Magnoliaceae > Magnolia > Magnolia changhungtana. The sequence continues at coordinate 5,011,718 of JASAUF010000657.1, forward strand.
CATAAATGACAAACTGGAGTAGTTCTCATATTACTACCTGAAGCAGCCGATTTTTCGATTAATGATGCTGCATTTCCAGTTCTTATTTTAGTTTTATCATACCCTAGGCCACTCTTGTCTTTTCCTCTTCTACCCATCCCTAACAATTTTTCTAACTTATCACCACTTTGGGAAAATTTATAGTTTATTTCAGCAAATTTTCTAGATTTCTCTAAATTAAAACGGAGTGTGTGATTCTCATTCTGGAGATGTTCATTTTCATCTTTCAATAATCAACTTGTTTAGTAAGCTTTGATGATTCCATTTTTAGGGATAGGTTGCGTCTTTCCAACTTGTCATTATCTGAATGATATTGCTGTAAATCATTGATTTGATGTGTATTAATTTCCAAGGTTTTATCCAGATCTTTTTGCAGCAATTCCTTTTTGCTTTCAGACGTTCCAAGTCTTTTAAGGATGTGGATGCTATGAATTTAGAGTTGATTGTAGGCATCCTGTAGTTTATCCTTTTCTTCTTCTTCTTCTTCTCCAGTTTCCTCATTATCATACAAATGATTTAGTGGCTTGTGGTTCTTTCTCATTTTCAGTTTCAATGGGAATGATTGGAGTGGTGGAGACCATAAGAATTTTCAAGGATTTTTTATCACCATCGCTCTCTAAGTTACTAGATTCTGAGTTTGACTCTTCTGTATCATCTCATGTGGCAGCCATTGCTTTACCCTTTGTTTTTCTGTTTGGGCATTCAATAGATAGGTGTCCATACTTCTGATAGGCATAACATTGTGGTTCTTTGGTCTTTTTACCAAATTTGCCCGCAGAAGGTTTGTTGTCCACCCACCTTCCTCTGGAAGGACGACCACGGTTCTTCTGAAAGAATTTTCTAAATCTTTGTGCCAGCAAAGCCACTTCCTCATCTTCATCATCTTTTTCACTTCCATTGTCCTCATTTGGTGTTTTCTTTGAAGTTTTTAGAACAGTAGTTTTGGATTTTTTGGGTTTGTTTGAAGTGTAGTTCAAAAGTTTGTAGGGAACCTACCAGTTCTTCTACTTTCATTTCGTCAATATTCGTACACTCTTCGATAGTTGTTACTTTAGGATTAAAACGTTTCGGCAGTGATCTAAGTATTTTCCTACAGATTTTTGGAACCGGAACTTTTTCTCCCAATCCACCCATAGAGTTACAAATGATATTAAATTTTGTAAAGAACTCCACGAAAGTCTCATGCTCTTCCATTCTGAGACTTTCGAATTGTAAGGTTAGTAGTTGTAGTTTGGACCTTTTCACAGTGCTTGTGCCTTCATGAGTTGTTTTCAATAGATCTCATGCTTCTTTGGATGTCCCACACACTTATTTGATTGAATATATCTTGGGACACGGCACCGTAGATGGCGTTCATAACTTTAGCTTCAGCAGTCTGTTTTTCTTTATCGAACGTCGCCCATTTCTCTTTGGGTTTGAGTTTTGTGATAGTTGTGCCATTATCAAGTACAATTTATTTAGATGGTGGCATATATCCACTTTCAACTATATCCCAAACATCATGATCCAAAAATCTCAGAAAGTAGTGCATCCTAGCCTTCCAGTATGCATAATTTGATCCATTAAATACTTGAGGCCTAGTGATCGATGAGCCCTCTCCTTTGACCATATTCCCAACTTCAGTCAAGATCACTTTCTAGGCAGTGAAGCCCTTAAAGAGAGACTCACTCTGATACCAATTGAAATAGCGGTGAAGACCGCTTTAGTTGAAATAGGAATATACCAATATGTCCTGAAGAATAAGACTTTTTAATAATTTTATGCCAAATTAAAATCCTATCACACTAATCTTAATAACAACCATAGCTTAGAATTACTCAAACGTAACTCTACTGGCTTCCAAGCCCGGTAGAGGATCCACAAACTATTTGAGAGATGAATAATATGCAAACTAGTTTATGATGGATATGACTATGTGTGTATGTGAGGTGTGATCTCAGATAATCAGATATGAAAATATAGAAGGAAATGACACAAACAAATAAATAACAATCTCAAACACAGTCATTTTTATAGTGGTTCGACTACTTATCTACTCCACTCCCGGTAACTGCGCTCAACCCTTGAGTGTACCGGATTTCACTAAGGAGGTTTCACAGCGATTCACCTCAAACCTAAGGTTTTAAATCAGGTTCACCTTCAACCTTTACAACCTACACATAAGTTTACTGTTTATGCTCCCTGAGTAAGGGTTAACAGCCAAAGATCCACACAAGGAACCTCACTGTTTATGCTCTCACGAGCAAGGGTCAACACAACGCACCCACTTTTAGGTACACTGGCTAAGGATTTTCCACAAGACCCTAACTATTTATGCTCTCCATAGAGCAAGAGTTAACACAGCGCACCCACTACTATACTCCCGCCAGAGGCTTCCTACGAGGACTTGAAGGGGTGAGAAACACCTTAGACCCAATCCTAAAAAGGAATGATCACAAGTGTCCTCTGGACTCTAATAACTTACAAATAAGTGGATGAATCCCATTTAGCACGTTGTCGAAGATCTCCTCCTTGTTGATGAAGAATCTTCTGCTTCCTTGATCCGCAACTCAGAAGATGTACTAATGCATGGCGACGGGTTGGGTCAAGGCTGTGATGGAATCCTACTATTCTAAATGTTTTCCTATAAGGAAGATAGAGCGATTCCAATTATTTATGCATTCAAGGGATCCCATCTTAATGATTTGCCATTAAGATGGTAGCCGGAGGATCCTTGAATGCGAAAGTTCATTCCCCAATCCACTCTATTGAATATCAATGATGAGGGTGGATTGGAGGATGAACTTCCCTGAGAGAAAGGGCTTTGGGTATATGATCTAAGGTAAAACACTTAAAAGCACTCTTCTTCTTTCTCTACCAGCAATAATAGACAAGTCCTCTTTATATAGGCAAAAGGTTCCAACGGATATAAAACGATTACATTTATGACAAAGTTCGATATCATCGAGCGTATACTCTCAATTGTATCGATGGGTTGCTCGATGACACAAACTCAAATGTCATACGCTTTTGAAACCTTTTGTCAGCTGGTCGAGGGAATCGAAACACGTGTCGATGTCATCGGATTTGGAACTTCGATTTCATCGATGCAAGGTTCGATTCCTCGACATTTGAAAATGAGAGAGACTTGCTTTGAAATATTTCAGGTTTACAAGAATGATCGAGGGACCTTTGAGATCATTGGAATTTGAATGTCGATGATATTGATACCTGTACCAATGCATCGATAAATCCAACGGATTTCTCATTAAGCTTGCTAGACAGTTTCTATCCTTGTTCGATGCCATCGAAACTGTACCAATATCATTGATATTTGAATATCGATTCTACCGAGTGACCCTCGATCATAGATAAACTATCTTGAAATATTTTGCTGAAAAATCTTCGTGCCCAAGACAAATATCATCGAGAGCCTTCCAATGTCATCGAGATTTGAATTTTGATGGTATCGAGAAGGGCTTCGATATATCGATGCACATATGATATTTTTAAGTGAAAACAGGGGCACCGGAGATCTGTCTGTCGATATTATTGAGTCACCTTCGATGGACTCAAGATTCAAATATCGATAGGTATATCGATACATTGATAAATCCGTCCAGAGATATATGTGGTTGCTGGACACTTTTGTCCTCATTCCGATGGAATCGATTTGTCATCGAGGACATCGACGATGCAGGTCGATCATATCGAGATGTGTTTCAATAAAATCGACAAAGCTAGAAAACTTAGAGATTTTCTGGTTTTGTAAAAAAGTTTTCTGACCCAAAAAGCCTATGCTGTTTTAACCAATTTTAAGGGTTTTATTTACCTGGGGTTTTAGGGACATGGGATGTGAGGCTTAGAATTATCTGTGGCGAGTTCGTGCACACATCCGGTTGAGGCAGACGCTTTGATCGATCTTCCTATAAGGCTCTGCAGACTAGCTGACTCAACACTCACGCTAATTGACAAACCAGGGCACTTTCAGCATCAACCATCTTATAACTCACATTTTTACATCCTTTGCACCATGCACTCGGTTGCTTCAAACTTATGCTCTGTGGTTTGTCGATATAATCAAATCCTACTCATTACAAATTCAGATCAATCAATCATCATTGTCACTGCATCGCATTATATCTCCCGCACGTAAGAACTAATCATATTCATCATAAATTAGTCAAATTTTGTAAAGTAAAAAACCATACATACATACAGGTAAAGGGGGTGTTTAATGCATTCCCTCTTTGTAACTTCAGTCTCTTACTAGAAATATCTGGAACACAGACTCAAAATTTATCTTAAGTTTAAAGATCTTCAAATTATTGATCCTAAGTATTTTTACCAAGTCGAACCAACCGTAGGATTGAAATAATCGGTTATTGATGACTCTGGTCAAATATAGCGTCCTCTTACCTCAAAACAAAAGCCCTTGAGTAACACAACCCATGGAAAAGCGAACTGATTTTCTATTTCCGATAAATTCTCCCTCCAACGTACACAACACCCTAAAATATGATGACCACATGGATGAATGGCATGGATAAAACACTGACCGGTGTTGGGTGATCACTAGCCAATCCACGCCCCTCTCGGTGGTGTGTTGATGTGTTGGGAGCCGTGAGGTCTACTATGATACATGTGTTTTATGTCTAGGTCTATTCGACACTCTCATTTCACAGCATGATCGAAAAAAAAATCAAGCTGATTTAAAGCTCAAGTGAACCGCGACTTGGGAAACAAATGAAATGATGACACCGACTGTTGAAACACAAACATCAGCCTATGCAAAACTTTCTAGCTCATAACAAGTTTTTAATTGTGGGCGTTTAATCACTAGATCTGCTTATTTTTTTGTTCGATGTCCTAAAATAAGAGCCAGATAGATGGACAGCCTGGATATAAAACACATGCATTACGTTGGGCCCCACAGCGACCAACACATCCACACACCATTGGCAACACCACCTGATCCACGTTTTCCCATGGCGCCATGGTTCTTGTGGTGTGGCCAGATGAGCTGTGGATTCTCGTTTTTTTTTTTTTTTTTTAAAAAAGGAGTTCAGACCCTTTATATTTTTCGCCCAACGATTGATAGTTCCTTGTTTGGAGTGCACAGAGCGAAGATGCAATCGATAAAAAGTCATAAAGGCAGCATAATATGGGAGTAGTGTAAAATTGCTACATTCTATCAGGATTTTATTTTATTTTATTTATTTTTACTTGTTGTCTCTTTCTCTTTATCGTGGCTATCCACACCGGATTAACGGATTGGATGAAAGATATACACCACGTACAAATCTATGGTTGGCATCTCATCTTCATTGTTGCATTTGGTGTGGCCCATTGGGTTTTGGGTGCAGCTGATTTTTTTTTTTAAAATTTATTACATACAATAACATAGAGGATAAAACAAGATAGACGGAGTGGATTTTACATATTCAACATTTTGGGCCTTGAGATGCACTTTTGTAAAAACCGGGCCTTGAGAGGATTCCTGCCAAAACAATTACTCCCAGAAGAATAGCAGCTTCCATGTCACAGATTTTCATGAGCATGTCACATGTGCCAGAGAGCCTATTTTTCAAATACCAGAAATTCATGGAAATATAAATAAACAATAAAAAAAAGAAAAAGACAAAACTAGCCCTTTTGGAAAAAGAGGAGAGTGAGAAGCTGTGCTTTGCAATTCCATAAAGACACTCGTTTGAAGATTTCTACCTAAGGATCCGTCTCATTCGCCTTCTTTCAGTAAAAAAGATTCCAAGTTTGAGAGAGAGGATTCCAAGAGAGAGAGAGAGAGAGAGAGAGAGAGGGAGAAGAAAGAGGTTTTTATTTGATAATTTTCTTTATTTTGTAGTTCCATATCATAGTCTTTGATCATACATTCCAAATATGATTGTGTTTCCTCTGTTTTCAAGGATTCTGAGATGTGGGGTTTCTTTCTCTCTCAGTGATTTCTTCCTCTGCGGTGAAAGCAGTGTCAGAAAACTCTCTTTTGGGTTTTTGAAGCTGCTGCCATTGCAACTGAAAATAAAGCTTTGTATTATTATTATTTTTTCATTCGTTATTCTTTTTTTGTTTTTTTTTTTTTTTGAAATTTTGTTATGTATTCGGGAATATGGATTTTGTAAATTGGGTTCTTATTATTATTTTATTTATCTTTCTTGCAGTGTCAGAAAACTGAAGATTTCATGTGGATTTTTGAAGCTGTAGCCATTGCAATTGAAAATGGAGCCTTTCTCTTTTGGTGGGTTTTTTTAAGTTTTATTATATGTTTTTTTCCCGTTTTGTGGGAAAATGGGTTTTAATTTTTATTTATTTATCTTTCTTGCAGTGTCAGAAAACTGAAGATTTCATGTGGGATTTTGAAGCTGTAGACAATGCAACTGAAAATGAAGCTCTTCTCCGTTGGTGGGTTTTTTTTTTTTTTTTTTTTTTTTTTTTTGTAACATATATTTTTATAGATTTTTCTTTTTTGTATTGTGGAAATTTGGATTTTTATGAATTGGGTTTTTATTTTTATATCTTTATTTTATCTTTGTTGCAGCTGTAAGGGATGGAGATTGGATTTGCCCGAAGGTTGTTTTTCCAGTAGTGATTGTTTGTTGTTTCTCTTTGGTTTTTGGGGTGACGGATCCTCAAGATCTTGAAGTATTGATAGAGTTTCAGAAGGGTTTGGACAATCCGGAGCTGCTTAAATGGCCGTCCGGCAGTGATCCCTGTGGTCCACCTCTATGGCCTCATGTCTACTGTGAAAACTCAAGGGTCACTCAGATTCAAATACAAAACCTTGGACTCTCAGGCACTCTCCCTTCAAACTTCAACCGCCTTTCGAAGCTCTGGAATATTGGCTTCCAGAGGAACAAATTCCATGGCAATTTGCCAACCTTCAGTGGCTTATCTCAATTGCAGTATGCTTATCTCGGCAACAACCAGTTCGAGACGATCCCCTTCGATTTCTTCGATGGCCTTGATAGCTTGCTGGTTATGTCCTTGGATTACAGCCCGTTGAACAAGACCACCGGGTGGTCATTACCTCTGTCACTGCAGAAATCGGCGCAGCTGACGAATCTTTCTCTGATCCAATGCAACCTTGTTGGCCAGTTGCCAGATTTCTTGGGCCAGATGGGCTCCCTGACAGCACTGAAACTGTCTTACAACAGCCTCTCTGGTGAGATCCCCTCTAGCTATGGCAGTTCCGAGTTGCAGATCCTGTGGCTGAATAACCAGCAGGGAAGCAAGCTGTCTGGCCCAATTGATGTTGTCACCTCGATGGCCTCGATCAAGCAGTTATGGCTGCATGGGAATCAATTCACGGGGACCATCCCTGTGGGCATTGGGAAATGTTCTTCTCTCACGGATCTCTGGCTCAATGACAATGAGCTTGTTGGTCCCATTCCCGACGCTTTGGCGACGCTGCCGCTTCATACGGTGAAATTAGACCACAACAAGCTGACAGGACCAATCCCAAAGTTGCAAGTCGAGAATTTCACTTACTCTGGCAATTCGTTCTGTCAGTCTGCTCCTGGTATCCCGTGCGCACCGGAGGTTACTGCACTCTTGGGTTTTCTTGGAGACGTCAATTACCCATCAAGACTTGCCTCTTCCTGGTCTGGTAATGATCCCTGTTCCATTTCGTGGTTAGGAATTACTTGTGGTGAGCAGAAAGTTTCTGTAATAAATCTCCCGAATTTCCAGCTAAATGGTACTTTGAGTCCATCGATCGGGCAGTTGGATTCTCTTACGACGATTATACTTGCAGGAAACAATTTAAGTGGCAAAGTTCCTGTGAACCTGACATCATTGAAGTCGTTGAAATTGTTGGATCTGAGCAGGAACAATTTTGATCCTCCTTTACCGAAATTTAGCAACAGTGCAAAGATTGTGTATGTTGGAAATCCTAAGCTGAATGGATCTCCGCCTGTGACATCTCCACCACCGAACAACAATCCCTCATCGGGAAATACACAGCCACCAACTAGTAATCAGTCTCCTTCATCTGGTGGTATCACAACAAATACAAGTAATTCAGGAAACCCGATCAGACACGAGAGTTCCAAAACATCCAAGATCATTATCATTGCAATTGTGGGTGTCGTAGCTTTGGCATTGTCGGTATTGGTAATGCTTATATGTAGGAAGAAAAGGCATGCTTCACAAGCTCCGAGTTCCTTTGTAGTTCATCCAAAGGATCCATCTGATCCGGACAACATGCTCAAAATCGTTGTTGCCAATAACAACGACATGAGCTTGTCGAATCTTACTGCAAGCAGTTCGCAGAGTAGAAATAGTAGTGGGACGAATGAAACACATGTTGTTGAGGTTGGGAATTTGGTCATATCGGTACAAGTTCTTCGCAATGTCACTAGGAATTTCGCTCCAGAGAATGAGGTCGGACGAGGAGGTTTCGGGGTGGTTTACAAGGGAGAATTAGATGATGGGACTACTATAGCGGTTAAGAGAATGGAGGCCTCCGTGATTAGTAATAAGGCCTTGGATGAATTTCAGGCTGAGATTGCGGTTCTTTCAAAGGTCCGACACCGACACCTTGTATCCCTACTTGGGTATTCCATTGAAGGACATGAAAGACTGTTGGTTTATGAATACATGCCTCAGGGAGCTTTAAGTAAGCATCTCTTCCATTGGAAGAAGATGAACATGGAGCCCCTCTCTTGGAAGAGGCGGCTCAATATTGCATTGGATGTCGCTAGAGGGATGGAGTATCTTCATAATCTAGCTCATCAGAGCTTCATCCATAGAGATCTGAAGTCTTCAAACATCCTTCTTGGTGATGATTATCGTGCAAAGGTTTCAGATTTTGGATTAGTGAAACTTGCTCCCGATGGAAACAATTCTGTGGCAACGAGGCTTGCCGGAACATTTGGATACTTGGCGCCAGAATATGCCGGTAAGTGACTGTACTTTTTAGAGTATGAGTTTCTTAGAAACTCAGTTTGTAGATGTGGGGGGTTCAAAGTCAGTCTATCTAAGCCATTGATCAGATGGCCCCTGTAATGGATGGACCATTCCCAAAAAATCCCCTCAATTGGTCAACTATAAACTTCCCATTAATGGCATGCAAATACATGATTTAAAGAAATGCATGTACAAGCCACATTCAGTGGAGGAAATGTCAAAGATTCAACTGGTAGGATCTTCTGATTTGGGAGAGATTTTGGAAATGGTCCATCCATGATGGAGGTTGTCGGATCAATGGCTTGGATAGACCAACCATTGGTCCTGAATCTACAGAGTTTTACACAGGAAATAGGAAACTTCACCTCCATTTACTATATATATATATATATATATATATATATATATATATATATATATATATATATATATTATCTTCCTCCTACGACGTGCAAATTTGATAAAGCCAATTTATACTAACTTTTCCTTCAAAGAAATGATTGAATAACTCTTGAAAATTATAGTGTTCCAGTCTTCATAAGGTAAATAGTTTAGTGAACATTTCGTTTCGCAATACCTATCTGTCTCCTTAATTTTTGTATTGTCTGCTCTTTCCTATTGGTTTTATTACTTCTAATCTGTAATTAGAATATTTCTGCCATTCTATGGGCCCTTTGGAAGGAAAAGAGTGACTGATCTTTCAACGGTGTATCGGCAGGGACTTCTGTGGTTATTTCTTGAGTCAAATTTCTTGTTTGCTTGTGGTCAGTCCTCAGGTGCTTTGTCTGTTTTGCAAGGGCCTATTGATTTGTGATGGGTGGCTCTTCTTTCTCTGTTCGTAAGCTTTTGTAGGTGCCGCTTGGCAATTGGCATTCTTTTTACTAAAATCCTCATGCCAATTAAAAACAACTGTAATTAGAATACAGCGTGTCTGGTAAAGCGCGTTCGGGTTAGCAAACCTCATAGTTTGAAGTATTGCATCGTGAAATATGTACCTACAGCTGTCGCTGGTATGAAACATTCCAACTAGTATTTGTTGATGGTGTGAAAACATAAAAATATTGGAACAATTACGGTTAGATGATCTGAATTTTTGATTTGATGAGGCTCCATTGTGTATGATAGGCACCCAAAAATCCAGATGGGTGGACTGATTCATCAAGAAGCCATAATGTCCAAATTAAAATAATTTATGTTTCCTATTTCACTATTTGTCATCCTACACCTCAATTTTCAACCTGAAAATTTCCAATTTCTTTCATTTGTGTAATGATCATTTGATTTACTTGACTTTTATTCTTAAGTAGAAGTATCTTTCTAACTTTACCAATTCCAGAAAATAAAGGAGTTTGACCTCAGATTTTTCAATTCCGTTCACTTCAATCATATTCATATTGCCATGTTTTATTTATGCACCACTGAAGTGACCATTTTACATAGTGGAACTTTTTTTTTTTTTTTTTTTTTAAAATTTATCGAGGTTGCAATTTTTAGAGTATTTTCCTTTATTATTCCCCTTCAATTTCTTGTCCTTTTGCACAGATTAATTGTCATTATTAGTTGCAATCTCATGTTCTATCATTTGCACCATTTCGTTTGCATTTTACCCGTTTGGGCCATGCTGCGCTTTCTTTTAGCAAACATCAGATGTCATATTACCATAAAAAATTGTATTGATTCATGCTGCTGTTTATTTTATTATATATATATATATATATATATATATATATATATATATATATATATATATATATATATATATATATATATATATGGGAAACGGTGCAACGCGCTCGAGCTGACGATAAGCTTATCGTGAGGTCGAGCTGTGTGGGCCCCACTGTGATGCTTGTCGACCATCAACACCGTGCATTTGATGGATACCCTTTAAATTATGGGATATCCAAAAAATCAGCCGTATATGGAACTCAGGTGGGCCATACCATCTAAAATTATGTGAAGACACCGTTAAAACATATAAAAGCACTTGGTGGGGCCCACCTGAGTTTTGCATTCGCCTGAAACTTGGTCTGAACCCTCATTCAAGTGGGACACACATAATGGATGGGCTGGATTTGCAAACCACATCTCGGTGGGCCCTAAAAAATGGTTATTAATGTTTTAATGGTGTACGGCCCCCTCTCCACTTCTGTATGTGGTGTGGCCCACACAAGTCACGGATTGACTTGATTTTTGGGACCTAGGCCCACGATGGAATGGTGCATCTGACTGATGGGGTAGATGTTTGAAACGCATCATGGTGGGGCCCGCACAGCTCGACCTCATGGGACGGAGCCGTGAGCTCGAGCGCATTGTACATATATAATATATTATATATATATATATATATATATATATATATATATATATATATATATGGGAAAAGGTACTATGTGCTCGAGCGTAAAGCGGTCGTCCATGAGGTCGAGCTGGGTGGGCCCCACCGTGATTCCTTTCGAACATCAACACCTTCCACCAGATGCACCATTCCATAGTGGGTCTGGACGGCCCAAAATCAGGTCAATCCATGATTCAGGTGGGCCACACCATCTAAAACCATAAGTATATATGCCAAAAACATATAAAAGCACTGGTGGGACCCACCTGAGTTTTCCATGCACCTGAAACTTGGTCTGAACCCTCATTCAAGTGGGACACACATAATGGATGGGCTGGATTTGCAAAAAAATCTCGGTGGGCCCTCAAAAATGGTTATGAATGTTTTAATGGTGCACGGCCCCTCTGCACTTCTGTATGTGGTGTGGCCCACTAAAGTCACGGATTGACCTGATTTTGGGCCGTCCAGGCCCACCATGGAATGGTACATCTGGTGGATGGTGTTGATGTTCGAAAGGCATCACGGTGGGGCCCACCCAGCTCGACCTCACGGACGACCGCTTTACGCTCGAGCGCATAGTACCTTTTCCCTATATATATATATATATATATATATATATATATATATATATATATATATATATATATATTGGCAATAAAGAGATTATATCAAGGGTGTGAAGGTCAAAAAACAAATGGATACAAATAGCCAATCAAGAGGTGGAGGTGTCCCCTAGACTGGGAATTGATGCCCGCCTCTGCCCAAGAGTAAGAAAGCCGTTTAAATCTTAGGATAACCGCTGAGACAGGAACATGTACGACATCGAATGTGTGATTATTCCGCTCCTTCCAAATGACACATGCCGTTACATGTGCTAGTCTTAATTTTCTTCTACCCGTTCTCCAAAAATGTAGGTTTTGATATATATATTTACCAGGAACCATACGCTTCTAACTTCTAAAATCAAGCCTACAAATGATAAAGAAAGTTGTAGTCCATTTTTATCATCACCAAAAAGCTTAGATCTAAAATTGTATGCACTGTTAAAGTATCGAGTTTTGGGTTTGCTCAATTAAACCAGTGATACTCTTAACCAGCACAAAACTTTTTTAGGGTGTGTTTGGATGCCGTCTGCAATTGTCAGTCTAGTAAATAGAAACTGAGTTGCTATCCCATTAGCATTCATATTGAGGGTATGGACTCCAATTTTGTGATTATTGTTTGTTACATCCACTCGGTTAATCTGAATTTTCACGATTCAGTCACTTGTTTGCCAAAATATAGTCTAAATTTTCTCTGTTTCTGAATATCAAAATGAATTGAATTCTATGCCCTTGGTGCTCCTCTTACAGTCTGCACGCATCATAAGCCTTTAAGGTATTTACTTCAATCAAGTTAGTGCTATTTAAGCCGGTAAGTTGAAACTTGTCAGTTGTCATTGACTTAGAAGCCACTAGGCTAGTCAACTCTTGTTGTTTCAGTGACACAATGTAGAAATTGGCTGAGAAGGGGGGTGGGTTCTTGATAAGAAATGACTGGTAAAGAAAATGGTTCTAACAAGACAACTAGTTTGAGAGATTAACAGTTTTCGAGAGAAGTGAAAAGATTAAAGAGGGATGAGTTAAGAAGATACGCTTAGATGTCTATTGTTTTTATGTTAAGTAGGAATTCTTATTATGGGGGTGGTAAACTAATTTTTTGAAATTGCTATACTGCTAGACCGATGTCAACCAACTAAAAAATTTAGCAAAATCTGGAATCTCTACTTTTTGTTTGTGCTGGTTGAGGATGTATTATCAAGGGCTGCTTGGATTTGGGCAAAGTTGTATCCTGATTGGTAGTCATTAACAACCATACCATACATGTCCATGGTTTGTGAACCCCCTTGTACATGGAACACAATGCACTTTTGGATGAATAGTCATGGAGATGTGTCTGTTGGACCATGGATTGAGTGTCCCTGGTGGAGAGGTGGAATTACTTCTCAATTATGCTATAGTTTCGGGGCACATGAGCACCATATTATCCGTGCACATGCATGACATGTTTCAATCTATCATGTGTGCAAACGTCCAAGTTCAAGCATCCAACATGTGCATATACGCCACCATCAATCTTCAAGCACTAAAAATGTGGCATTTGCTAATACACACATCTTCGGATGTGATGATATACATGAAAAGTAGAAATTCTCTTAATCATAGGATGCGTAATGGGTTGTAGAACATCTTGCTAAGATGTTGCTCAATAGAGCATGAATTCCCTTTAGTTCCTGTAAATATCATTGAAAAAGGTGTGTTAATTGTATATAGTCATTTGTACATAGTTGCCTTAGGTCTTGTCCAACCCCAACTTACCCACCATAAAAAGAAAGGTTTCATTTTTTTTTTCTTTGACTGGTAAAATACTTCATTCAAGCAGAAAGAAGAAAAGGCAGAGGTCCTAGTGGATTAGTGAGATAAAAGGGAAACCCAGCAGAACATCTGTCTAACCAAAAAACCTTGAAAAACTTGAAAACATGAAACCCTTCTGTCAACAAGGAGGAGGTCCTAGCGGATCGGATTGGGTTGAGCAAATAGGGTTGGGTGAAGTTGGGTTGGGCATAATCACATGTATATGTGTTAGGTTGGGTTGGGTCGGTTTAGGGTTGAGTATAGAGGAATTTGGGTTGTGGGTTGGGTCCTCTTGAGGTTGGTTCGTACTCGGGTTGGGAACTTTGGGAGTTGTTACATGCTTAGAACTAAAAACATTAAAGAGAAAAAAAATACATGCATAATACTTGTATATAGTTCAGGGGACAAAACTATGTGCAGTTGGTAGGGCTACTACTTGGGTCACTCTGTACCCAACCGAGTTCTCATGGTCCTCGGGTTGCGTTATGGTTGGAAAACTCCAATCCAATTTGGGTTCTTGTTGAGCAAATAGGGTCGGTTTAGGTTGGGTTGGGAAGAATCACACACATTTGCTGGTTGGATCAGTTTAGGGTTGAGTATAGAGGAATTGGGTTGGGAACTTCAGGTTGGAATTCACGTTGGGTCGGTTTGCAGGTTGAGTCCTTTTGAGGTCGGATTGCCCAAGTTGCACACCTAGCCATCAGCCATAGGTGATGCAACTATATCCAAAATGAGTTCATTATCATTCAATGTCATAGAATACCAGCAACAAATCACAACAATACAACCAAGTTAGCATAAAGAGAGTGTTGTTCTTCTAAGTTTTTAGTTGCGCCTTATGATTACTGGTGGAACAAGGGTAGACTACAAGACAAATAAAGGGCTAGAATGTGGTATATCAGATGGTCCATTGGGAGAAACGATAGAAAGCAATAAGGTAAGAAAAATATCAATAGAGATTTAAGTGCTAGGATTGCCATTGGTAGGTAATTAAATGAACAAAATATTCCAAGGAAGAAGACTTGACAACGGGAGTTCTAGTCTAAGTCATTAAAAGTAATTTCCATGATTGAAAGATTTTTCAAAAAAGATGAGATGTGAAGTAGAGAAAGATTAATCAAGATAAACTAATTTCATAAACCAATTTAAGTTCTGTGAGTGGAAGATACAAGAGGGAAATGTTGCAGATATCACGGAAAATATCAGGAACTATTTGAGATATTGCAATATATTGGCATGTATCAACTTCAACACATTGGATTTTTTGTTTTCCAGGATGATACCGAATCACTGATTAGTGAGACTGAAAATATCGGCTGATATGTCAACCAATATCATCGACACTGATGCTGAGCTATAAGTTGTAGTGATTTTTTCAACATCAAGTTAGAATTAATATGTATTCCTACAAGTTTGATGCATATTGAAATAATCCATATAGTAATGGCAGTGTAAGATGTTTCCATCTTTCCCAATTAGGTCTGGCAATGGGCCAGGCCTGGGAATAGACCTGGCCTGGTAGCCATGGTTTCTGAACTCAGCATCTCAGATTGACTTGTTCAGTCTCGAGTTGAGTCATGGCTTGCCCAAGTCGTATTGGCCCAACTAACCAGAGTTTCACCCAACTTGGACAAATCTTAAAACCATGCTGGTAGCCCTGATCGAACCAGTTCAAAATCCGGGCTTGAATCAACCCTAGATCTGTCAGGTGCCAGGGCTATTCCCAATATCATTCATATTCATCACTGGCTTCATTCCTGATACCAGGTCTATACTTTTCTTTTGGAGCATTCCTTGTTGGAGTCTCTTTGTTTGAATTTGGTTGACCAAAAAAATCAAGAGATGTATTTTATTATTCTATTGAAGGAAACTTCTTTCTTATATCATCTACCATCAGAATGATCAAATTCATTTTCTTTTTCAGTCACTGGGAAAGTCACGACGAAAGCTGACGTCTTCAGCTACGGGGTGGTGCTGATGGAGCTTGTGACTGGGCTAGCAGCACTCGATGAGGACCGGCCTGAGGAGAGCCGATACCTTGCCGAATGGTTCTGGCGCATTAAGTCCAGCAAGGAGAAGCTACTGTCAGCCATTGATCCGGCTCTTGATGTGACAGAGTCGACGTTCGAAAGCATCTCCATCATTGCGGAATTAGCTGGGCATTGCACGGTTAGAGAGCCCACCCAACGTCCGGAGATGGGCCATGCAGTGAATGTCTTGGCCCCACTTGTTGAGCAGTGGAAGCCTATATGTGATGACCAGGAGGAGTATCTGGGGATTGATTGCAGTCAACCTCTCCATCAAATGGTGAAAGGGTGGCAAGCGGCGGATGGCTCGGATTATAGCTTGACGGGTCTTGACGATAGCAAGGGAAGCATTCCGGCCAGGCCTACTGGATTCGCCGACTCTTTTACCTCCGCTGATGGTCGGTAAGTAGATTAAGTTTGATTTTCTATCCATTGATTGGTCTCTCTTCATGCTTTTAGTTTGTGTTCTCTTCTAGACTTCTTGCTTGTGTGTAGATAGTCTTTGATGGAACCATTTCTCATCTTATGAGCGTAAATCACCATATTTTTAATGGGTTTATTTCTTGCGGTGGGCGGAGCCGAGGATTTCCGTGTTATTGGGATTCGTGTTGTAGATACAGAGAGCTATACATAAATATATCTATTTTGCATTCCTTCATTTGTCTTGCTGGTTTTTAGATTGCTTTCATGCACATAGTTCTAAAACTCGCTGACTCTGGCTCGAAACTCGATCGAGTCAACTTGGTGAGATCTCAAGCCGAGTCTCTTGGAAGCGTGGTTCTTGATCTGACTCGCACACTTAGTCGACTCAACATTTCTTGCAGTGGCTCAAATCGAATCACTCAGTGAGTCACACCAATATCTACTAATAAAGAGATAGGTGAGGAGGGTGAAAATCGATCCCACAACCTCGCCCAACCATCAATATTTTGACATTGTTTCCATTTTTATTACCTATACTCTTGACTATCTTTGTGATATCTATTAGCATACATAGCATTTTTAATTGTAATTATTAAATATCGAGTTAGAGTCTGGTCGAGTCTTTGAGTCTACCCAACTTGCTGAAAGTTGAGTGGACTTGAGTGATTAGCAATATGTCAGGTGTGCAACATCCAACCCATCCAAAAGGGTGGTCCCACTGTAGACAGCACCTGATGCAAATATCAGGCTGGCCCACTCATCTTGTGTGCCACACCTTAGATGATGTAGATAGCTGATCTTATCAAAAGTACAGGCTCAGTCACTTTCTCAGTGTATTGGTCTGATTTTTGGGCTTGGGGAACTTGGTAGTTAGGCCAACCTTTTGGATGGGTCGGATGTCATTCAAAACATGTCATGTCGCCAATTACAAGCTAGCTGGATGATGAGTTTATCATTTACTTGTGTGAGACCCACCTGGGTGTGGAATGATCATATACATGCGATGCGTGTGAAAAGATCGTATGGCCGGTCTATCCAGCCAACATGCCATGTGTGATTAGACATTCTAGTCGTCGTCGGCTGTCACATTTGCTTGATTTTCCTGCCTGGTGATCTTTACATTGTGGCCCACCTTTTGCATGGCTTGAAATCAAACCAATTGGATGATTCTTAGATCAGATTGATGGATATTTGTTTGTTGCATTTGTATCATCAACTCTTTTATATAATTTTGATTTTGCGTGTTGTTTCTGGTTTAAGATCATTCTAAGTGGGGTCCACGATTTGGACAGTTTGATTCAAGTTCCATGTTTGGCAAATGCATAGTTCGGAGTGCTCTTGTATATGAACCATCACGTTTCCTGCGTATCAAATGGATGGCTGCCCATTTGTTTAAAAAAAAAAAAAAAATAAAAAAAATTATAATAAATATTGTGGCCAGCTGAAGAATGAAACAGCCTGATTTTGTTGCCAAAAGATAAAAAGGTAACTGGGACCCACGTAACGGAAGGCTTGGATGTCATGGTGGTTTCCATGTATTCATATTCAGCTTCCCATCTTGATAATAAAGAGGTTAGAGATGCTTGCTGTTTCTGGCAGGGAAGATGGCGCTGCCCTCCAGAAATTGCACGGATTGATGCTTCTCCTACCATGTCTATGTCCACTAGTTTATGTATGCAATGTTGAAAATCTTCCACATGTTTCCTTATACCAGCCAAGGTCCATGCCTCCAAAGACTGAAAATGATTAATGTAGCACATGCAAGTAATCTGGGCCATTCATCAGGTAGAGCCAAAAGCTTAAGACTGGTCCAAGAGAAGGTGGGCCACGAGTATTTTGAATTTACACCTTGATCCATAGCTCAAGTGGTAGACTAAGTGAAGATACCTCCTTTCAACACTCAGGTCTTGGTGTTGATTCCCTAGTGGGGGTGGCTAACAGTGAAGTGTGTACTGACAATGGGTGTGTACTAACAGGCTAACTGAAAGAAAAAAGAAAAAAGAAAAAAAAAAGAAGAGTATTTTGAATTTGGACAAACTAATTGTTATCTCTGCTTCATTTTGTGGACAAGGTCATCTTCAGGGAATGGGTATCCTTGAGTGTAATTTTGTCATTTCAGCACTTTCATGAGAGCAGCCTACTTCCAAGCATGGGTGGGAAGGGGCCTAGTTTGGACTGGGCTAGGCTAGCCAGGTCTGGCTAGAGCTGGGTATTGAGTTGAGTTGGACCAAGTTAGGGCTCACCCGACTTGATCTGGTTTTGAAATAGGCCTGACCCGACTTGGTAATGAGTCCAGCATGCCTGACCTGATCCAAGTTTGGGTCTAGCATGGATTAATCCGGACCGAGTCTGACCCAGTCACAAGTACCAAGTCAGGTCAAGTGCAATGGGTATCCATGGGCTGAAATACCAAGTCAGGTCAAGTGCAATGGGTATCCATGGGCTGAAATCACAACTCAAAACTTAGGTGCACTTGCTAGAATTGTAGCCTCTCCATCAGCTACACGGCGTCTCAAGTCTGAAACATCAAATCTGAGTTTGTTTTTGAAAATTTATTTTAAATTTGTGTGTATGAGTTGAATTTCGGATTGAGTTGAGTCAGTACTGAGTTGGATTTTGCGTTTGAGTCGAGTCGAGTTACTAGGTGACCCGAACTTGACTCTGTTTGAGTTCGGATTGGACAAAGTCAACTTGGTTCAGATCGACTCACCCACTTGGTTCCTATTGAGTTGGGTCAGAAGGAGGCGGATGAGTTGAGTTTGCTGAGTCGAGTCGTCCCGTGCCCAGCTCTAGGTCTGGCCTGCACTGGCAACCAAAGGGCTCAAACCCGGCATGGACCTAGCAGAGCAGGCCCAAATGCATGCCCGTAAATATTTGTTGGCCCCAAGCACGATTGACCACCCACCTGACCCAACCCAAAAATTGTCCTATTTTTCACTTGAATGTTCCTAATCAATAGGCCCCTGCGATGGGCTGTTCTATTTTCCACTTGAATGTTCCTAATCAATGGACCCCAGCGATGGGCTGTTGTATTTTCCACTTGAATGTTCCTAATCAATGAGCCCCAGCGAGGGGTCGTTTTGGGCCAGGATTTTGAGCTGGGCGTTTGAACTATTCAAACGTTTTAATGTTGCTAGGTCTAGCCTCAGTCCATTGCCAGCCTTACACACTTGCATAAAGAAAATATTTTGGAGTGAAACCGACGGTCTACATTCAACATAGATGGTTGCCTACCCTACAATTAGAACGGCTTTGCGGGATATAACAGGTATATATAAGCTAGGGTTGGGCCCCCAACCCAAAGCTGCGTCAGGCTTGTTTCGTCGGGCAGATTACCCCGATCCACTGCCACCTTTACTTCTAAGGGTGTCTAGATCATGTAACAAAGGCTTTGTAGGGCCTACCATGATAATGGTGGTATGACATACACTAGTTGATATATTAAGAAAAGAAAAAGAAAAAGAAGAAGAAGAGGTAGGTAAAAAATTGGAGTAGATTACAGCAAGAGGTAGGTAAAAAATTAGAGTAGATTACAGCATCGGAAAAAGTAAGGATGGGTTGCTCAAAGTCACTCATATTCATTCATTGAAGGATTCATTCATTATAGGATACATGCCTGCATATTGGCACGCTTTTTCTCTTCCATCCCCTCTCTCCACCTACTCTTTCCACGTGTTGCACGTGCAATACCATTTAGTTTTTATTATATTAATTTTTATCACTATATAACTCGTTAGAAAATGGTATTTTTGGTTAATTAAATCTTAGAAAATGTGGGTCATGGCTGACGTGAGGACTGAGGATCGCCCAGTCGGGCGTCATGTCTAGGCATGGTTATGGACTGTTGGCCATTCTCTTTTATCTCTGTCCCTTTGTCCCATTCAGGTGCCACCACCAACCGGTTGGCCTGATTTTTGTACCAAGGTGAATAATCCCATCTATTACACATGCCACGTGGACCCACCTCAATAATAATAATAATAATAATCAGGCCATCTAATCATAGGGTAGGTCACGTGTACCTTTTTTTTTTTGGAGCTTTTTGGTTGGTTGTCCATTATTTCATGTGGATGATTGGATTGGCTTGCCTTTTGCAATGGATGAATTGATCTCCATCCATCCGACGGTTAGATGTCATAGGCACGTGAAGTGAGCCCCACAATATTTCAGTTCATTGATTCCATGTTACCATTCCTCGCAGCAGTGAACAGCTGGCAAGCTAACACATCACATCACATCATTCGTGGCAGACCAGTGATTGCAAGCCACGTGTCCTTCTGGTCATAGAATAAACCGTTCAGGTCTTGACACGTGGCTTAGTCCTGGATGACTTTTGGATCGTATGGGAGTGTGACATTCTCAACTTGGGAGAACAGCTGGCTACTTTGTGCCTTTCTCTCCTCTTTATGTCATTTTCCTAAAAAATAAACAAATGACATTATTAATTAAATGAGCTAATGGGCCCAAAATTACATTTATTTAAAATAAATATTTTGATACTCTAGCAGAGTGTGATGGATGATACACAGGCACTTCCAAATTATCAAGAAATTGGTTGAGAAAATGTTTCAATGATTCATAGCATTTGGTTGAAGTGCTATATAGCACGTCCACGAAACACATCAAACATTGGATTTTCATGTGGACTATAGCAATGGATGACTATGAATTATTCTGCAAGTTGTCCACAGGCGTGAAAAATATAGCTCCGAATTATTGTGCGACCGGCAAGAATAACTAAAGTCGTGTCTGTTAGAGAAAAATGAATCTAATCAATTTTTTAAAGTGGCATCCAAACAGACTATTAATAAAAATAACATTTCATTTTCATAAGTCATGGATTGAACACCTGGTTAGATTTGCAGGTAACATCAATACATTACCGTAAACAACCATTATTATGATTTTACTATGTTTATTTAAATAGTCAAATTATATTTTGAGAGCCCATTTGGATACCACCAATAAGTAACTTCTTTGATATAAGTAAGTTTGGTTCATGATCAATGATATATAAGTAAATTTTTTTTTTTTTTAAAAAAAAAAAAAAAAAAAAAAAAATTTAAAGTAACTTAATCACTTTAGTTTAATAAATAGGTAGCTTATCTTAAGTAACTTACTGTCTAGAACACCCCCTAAGAGA
Source organism: Magnolia changhungtana (assembly GCA_030180095.1). Classification (NCBI taxonomy): domain Eukaryota; kingdom Viridiplantae; phylum Streptophyta; class Magnoliopsida; order Magnoliales; family Magnoliaceae; genus Magnolia; species Magnolia changhungtana. Next base: position 5,032,982 of record JASAUF010000657.1, read on the forward strand.
TGGATATTGTAACTCTTAGTCTTTACAATTTTATATTGCATTGTAATGGAAATCTCCAAGCCTGACATGTATATAAGTGTATTTTTTAAATGATTTGATATTAAATTAATATAAAAGTGTCATCATTCTAATAAACACGAAAAATGTCAATGAAATTACCTATTTCAAGAGACGGGTATTTAATTTGTAATCATTCCATTTTTACCGTGTATTACTAATGTAATTCTAAATCCAAACATGCCCTATTTCACAAAACACTTGCCTCCTTTGCTAATTGGGTTTTATAGTGAAATTTGTGTTTTAGAAAATTGGTTTAGACCATTTATTAGTTAGGCTTCATGTAGATTGAGAACTTGACAGTTGATTCATTTTTCCTAGCGAGCACTTTCGTTCATATCAAATGAGATGGTCCACTTATAATCTAATTTCTATAATACTAAAAGAATATGGCATATTGGACATAGCAGCCTATTCTTGCTCCTCTTTTATTTTGGTTTCTTCTCTTTCAGATTGGATAAAGAGAGTTGTGCTTGACATAGGCTAGAATTCTCTTCCTCCCTATCTATGTGGGGCCATGTTATTCTCTTCCTAATATCCACTCCTTCCATTAGATGTCCCTCATATTCAGCGGATATTCCAAAATTATTCTGGTAAAACAGTGGAGTTAGCATCTCTTTCATTAAAAAGTGAAGTAATGTAAAAATGTCATAATTATAATAAATTAAACATAGAAAGTGTAGGTGAAATTACTTATTTTTTGAAGATAGGTAAAATCACAATCCAAACAAGCTCAATTTTACAAAACAGTACTACTCTTTTTAACTAATGTTATTTGTAATCGAAACAGGCTGAAATAATCATCTCCTTTGTTAATTGGGTTTTATAGTGACTTAGGCCATGTTTCTAATCATCGTTCTAGATAATTGGTCTGACCCATTTATTAGTTAGGCTGCATGTAGATTGAATTTGGACGGTTGATTTATTTTTTGCTAACTCTGAAATCTTCCTTCCTGTCCAATTAGTGGGGACATCGAGGTGAGTGGGCTAATTAGATTATCGAGTGTGGGCATGAACAAATTTTACTCTACTAATGGCTAGGATATTAAAAACGCCTCCCTAAGTTGGCATGTGCATGGTGATGGCCTCATCTGTCTCACATGAGGTGGTCTATTCATTGTCTAATCTCTATAATATTTTAAAGGAATCTTGCGTCTTGGACATGGCAGCCTATGTCCTTTCCCTTGTTCTTTAGCTTCTTTTCTTTATTTTTATTTTTATTTTTATTTTAATTTAATTTTGGTGGAAGAGATTCGTGGCTGGAAAGTTTCCTTTCACTTTTTTTTACTCTGGTGTGGCCCAACTTAAGTGTTGGGTTGGAACCATTTTATCTCCAAGGAAACAAATTACTTGGTAACTAAACCACCAAAGATAATTTTACCCAACGCGGCAGGATTTGATTGATTCACGTGCTGTTTTCATAGATGGAGCCAATAACGATTGAACAACTTTCAAACATGCTTTACATGGGTTTCATCTCTCAAACGGCATGTGACCCGGTTAAATCTTTCAGTGTGAAGTCACCATGGATATCCCAGTCTTAAACATAAGGACATGGATTGCATATGATCCAATTCTGTGGGGCCCACCATGATGCATATATTTTATTCATGTAGTTCATCCATTTTGCCAACTCATTTTAGGGTACAAACTAAAAAATAAGGCTGATCCAAAGGTTAAGTGGACCACATCATAAGAGCATAGGAGATTGAATACCTATCATTGAAAACTTATTCGGAGCCACAAAAGTTTTGGATCAAGCTGACATTTGTGTTTTCCCTTCACCTAGTAAATGACAAATAAACACCATGGTGGGCCTTATAAAGGTTTCAATGGTTGGCATCATTATCCTTATTATTTTCTATGGCGCGGTCCACATGAGCTTTGGATCTGCTCATGTTTGGGCTCATGCTCTAAAATGAACTAACGTATGATAGGCATTCATATCCATTTGATACATAACTACCAAAGCAACTGTAGGAAATGAAAATAGTTAATGGTTAAAGAAAATTGACGGATAGAATTGTTTGATAGGGTTTGCTATGTGAAAAATAAGCCATCCTTATTAGACCCAATTAATAACTGAGGCTGCCACATGCTCCAGCCACGTCTGGGCCAGGTTTGATGGGCCGGCCTATTCAAAATCGTAATCTAGCCTGGCCCGAACCCGACCCATTACAAACCTAAGTGGAGGTAGGGGTGGGCATCAGACCGAGTCGGATTGGATTGTGCCTAACCCAATTCTGTCCGAGATCTAAATACGCTGACTCGAACTTGTTCCGATCCGGGGCCGGATCTGGGACATGCCATCCGATCAGATCCGACACCTTGTTGGCCTGACCCGAACCGAGTCCGACTCGGCCAGGGAAACCGAGTTGGATCGGATTAGGTACGATATTGATCAGATTTTTTAACAGTGAAAATCATTATCCTCGTTATTATTTTGGGTGTGGTCCATTTGAGCTTTAGATATGATTCATTTTTTTTACCAAATGCTCTAAAATGATCATGAAAAACGGTTAAACGGTATGGATATAATAAATACATCATTGTGGGGCCCATGTTGAATTCCTTTGAACCGTTCGTACAACGCTTGACGTTTAAAAGTTACAGCTGTTTTACAGCTGTGAATGGCGTCAGTGGGACTGTCCCGTGCGTTGGTGGTACACGGTATTGACGTCACTTTAGCAAGTTAGGTGGGTCTAATCATGGTACATGTGTTATATCAAAACCGTCCATCCATTTGTTGAGCTTATTTTATGGATTGAGAAGAAAAATAAGATAGATCTAACTATTAAGTGGGCCACACTGAAAGAAGCAGTGAATATTAAACGTCTATCATTGAAACCCTTTTTGGGTCGCCCTTTTTTGTATAATGCTCTAAATTAATCTATAAATATATGTGAACGATGTAGATATAATAAAAACATCACTATCGGGCCATATAACGTTGATCTCCTTTGAATAAAGTAGCATCGTCTTGGCATGACACGTACCTACACCTAGGTTGAAAGCCAGCTATGTAGTAGCTGTGTGCAGTGTGCGGTACACAGCAAATTATTTTACTATTGTACACAACAATCTCAGTTGGGGCCCACCTTGAATGCATGTGATGTATCCACGCCGTTCATTTGTTTTTGCATATCATTTTAGTAGTTGAACCCAAAATTGATGTATATCCAAAGCTCAAGCGGACCATACCACAAGAAAAGGTAGAAGTATCAAAAGAACTACTTCGGATCAGGTAGGATCGGATCTGTCCGAATCCATTCGAATCGGTTTTCGGGTCGGGTCGGGTTAGATCAGGGTCAATCTAAATTTGACCCAAAAAGATTTCGGATCTGGATGGGGCTACTCGATCAGCACCGATCTAGACCGTCGGATCGAGTCTAATCGGGTCGGATCCATCGGATCGGGTCTATTTTGCCCAGCTCTAAGTGGAGGACATAGATTGGATACTGACAAGTTGAGTAGCGAGACTCGCTGCTGAAGTGATGTTGCCAAGTTCTGTGGGCCCCACCATGATGTATGTGTTGTATCCACACCGTCAACACATTTGGAGAGATCATTTTAGGGCATGGCCCAAAGAATTAGGCAGATCCAAGGTTGGGGTGGACCCTACCACGGAAAACAGTGGGGAGAGTGATGCCCACCATTAATATGATCTCTCCAAATGAAAGGACTGTGGATATAAAATATACAACATGGTGGGGCCCACAAAACTTGGTGACGTCACTTCAATAGCTAGTCTTACTACTCAACCTGTCGGTAGCTAATCCGCGTCCCTATGGAAGCCTTTCAGGACGGTTCATTTGGTTCCGCTTCCCTCCATATCGCCTATCAAGGCGGTTCATTAGGTTCCATACATTCTTTCTAGGCGCTCCCTTAAAAAAAATAGACGGACAGGATCTTTTGTAGGGATAGGTCCATTGTTCAAGACCGTCTGATTGCTGCTATTTTTGCGTAGAAGTGGAATACAAGAGGATTGAACATAATGGACGGTCCAGATGGATGATATGCATGCCAAGGGGTTCCAAATAAATTGGGTTTTCGCTGGATCAGAAAGTGGGTATTTCTCGCCGTTGAATCTGGTAGACAGAAATACTGATGGCGGAGATCATCCATCTGGAATGATTTTCAACAGTGGGCCATCCGTGGATACGGCTCAGTAGATGGTGGTCTGGCTTAGGCCTGGCTGCAACATTGTCCAACTCAGCCCATGAGCTAATAACCTGAGCCAAGGCCCATCCTATTATGGCTCGGACCCATATGGGCCCACCATCAAAGTCACATCCTCAGGTTAGGATTCCTTGGTTCACCTTGAAGCAGTTGCAAGCCCATATCCCACCCAAACAAAGATGTTGAGGCTCAGCCCCACTCTAGCCAAACTGGGCTGGATTCATCAGACCCATTTGCAATCCCAGCCGCTCCCCGAAATATTGTTGTTGTTGTAGGTTGGTTTCTCGCCAATCTCTGCAAATTGTTGCGTGCTGATCCTTCATCGAACACCCATTTCATCTTCAATGAACTGGATGATCCAATGGATCCTGAAATGAATGGTCCTGATTCAAAGCCCATGGGCCCACCATGGGAGAAAGATGGGTAAAACAAGTGGAGAAAAGAGACTCTTTGTTCAACAGTCGTTTGCAGGCAATATGGACGCACCTGAGCAATTGTTCTATTCATAGGTGTGAGGGTTCTCACGGTTTGAGGGCAGGCCACACCAGCCGTCCTTTCATGTTGCACGTTGCGTGTTTGGGGAATGATCTCACTGCATAATTTGCACCCTCATATTATTCAAAAGTGTAGTTGTAGGGAGACTCGTTCTCCTATCAGTCTTTGGACATATCTAAATCCAAGATAAGAGAGTTATGTGTTATGTTAGACCTTGTATGGTCATTTATTCATTGAATTATATTGCGATTTTTGAATATATATATATATATATATATATATATATATATATATATATATATATATATATATATATATATATATATATATATATATATATATGGGAAAAGGTACTATGCGCTGGACCTCACAATAAGCTCCCGTGAGGTCGAGCAGTGTGGGCCCCACCGTGATGCGTGTCGACCATCAACACCGTGCATTTGATGGGTCCCCTTTAAATTATGGGATATCCTAAAAATCAGCCTAATACGAAACTCAGGTGGGCCATACCATCTAGAAGCATGTGAAGACATGCCAAAAACATATAAAAGCACTTGGTGGGGCACACCTGAAATTTTCATGCGTCTGAACCCTCATCCAAGTGGGACACACATAATGGATGGGCTGGATTTGCAAACCACATCTCGGTGGGCCCAGAAAATGATTTTGAATGTTTTAATGGTGCACAGCCCCTCTCAACTTCTGTATGTGGTGTGGCCCACACAAGTCACGGATTAACTTGATTTTTGAGACCTAGGCCCACGATGGAATGGTGCATCTGATTGATGGGGTAGATGTTTTGACCTAGGCCCATGATGGAATGGTGCATCTGACTGATGGGGTAGATGTTTTGACCTAGGCCCATGATGGAATGGTGCATCTGACTAATGGGGAAGATGTTTGAAATGCATCACGGTGGGGCCCACACAGCTCGACCTCATGGGACGGTCCATCAGCTCGAGCGCATAGTACCTTTTCCATATATAAAGGCTCTCTCGCACATGTAGATTATTGTGCATGTATGCACAATCTGAGTAATGCATATATATATATATATATATATATATATATATATATATATATATATATATATATATATATATATATATATATATGAGATGTACTTTCACCTTGATTTATGAGTTGATTAGGACAATATCTCATATAGATTTGCACAATCAACTCGGTACCTAGTCAGGTCGAATAAGCAGGTATGTTATGCATGTAGGTGACTTTTATGACCTTATTACTCTACACTATGTGGCAAGGTTGTGATGAGGTGATGTTACTTTGATGTGCCTCTCAATGCTATGTGCATAGATTCTGTTTGATAATAGAAGGGCCTATGTTACACTCTGAAATTCAAGGGTCGGGCACATCCACGATCCCCAATTTCTCGGTTGTCACTTTTAAAAGTAGAAGTGAGGTTTAATGGCTAAGCTATATGATATCAAGTCACTTGCAAAAAATTTAAACTAAACATTGTACAATTAGTATAAAATTTAAATGTCATCACACTATTATAACAATATTCGATTAGACCTTAAAACAACCACAAATTTTATTTAGTTGGGGCCCAAGGTATACATCCAAAAAAAAAAAAAAAAAAAAAAAAAAACTAGAAATTTAATAATTCTATAGAAGAATTGAAACAAAAGTTTGCCAACCATGACAATACCTACATCCAAGTTAGTTGGTTGGTGTTTTAAAATACCACCCTTTGTGGGAGTCAGTGGCTAACTTAGTATTGCTATTCCCTAAATTACACATGTTGTCAACAAAATCAAGTATATGTAATGAAGCGTAACATTGCATACAGTTTCTTAAGCTAATTGATTAATGCATGCTAAGAGATGCAAAATGATGGGGTTGCCAAACTTGCCATCCAAAATAGATTTAGTGGGGTCACTAAATGCACCATTCCATATAAATATAGTAGGGTTCTCAAACACACTCCCCTAGTAGAATGTAAGCATGATTGTCCAACATTTATTAGTTTGTATACAACCAGTAGTATTGGCGAAGCTAAAACACCACAACTTTATCAAAAGTCAATATGTAAGAAGCACATGGCTCATCACCACAGTCCTCTTGTCCATTCAGGGTTTGTCACCACCCGGTGTTTATAAGTCAAAATTTTCATAGGTATGACATTCGCCAAAGACATTAGATAAATATGGTATGAGTCGTTACCCAAGATCAATGATGATAGGCTCATTACCTCCATTAGTGCTCAAGATTCTCTGTAAGATTATCAAATTAATAAAGTTAACAACAACGAACATAGTATCCCATACCACCACACATGATCCATGAGTTGCGACGAGTAAGTTTGTCTAAGTTGCAGACGGCTTGTGAATGGTGAATTCATTCAATGGTAATTGTGGTATTTTAGATTCTACAGAATGTTAACAACAAATGATACCACCCTAATTATTTATGCATTACTTTGATTCAGTGGACTAAGCTAACAACGATGAGATTGGCCTTGGATGTATAACACAACCCTAGTGGCCCTAGCCAGTGTCGATTAGTCGAGTTCTATCCCAAATCAATGAAACAAGTCCGCGATGGCCAAACTCTAGGCGACGGCCATTAAATTTTCATCTGCAGAGACAATCTTAAGAAACATAGATTCATGATATCCTGAACAGGAATACAAGTACAAAAGAACAATAATCTATCACAAATCTTACTTAGGCATTTAACCAAACACTTGGCATGCACAACATGCAATTTCATATTTTCACATAAACAAGCTCATATGGATAATAATTATATACAAATAAGCATTCATGTAATCAAATTGACACATTTATCACATGAATCATGACCATACTAAGATCCTAATATTTGAAAAAGGAAAATCTCCATATAAACATAAAATTCACTAACTAAAACTATCACGGGCTAATAAATATTAACTTAGAAGAATAGTCCTCACCTATATGTACATGATTTTGTACACCAGCTACATTTAGGGTTAAAAAACTATGAAAATTCCTAATTACCTACACGAATTTTAAATGAAACTCAAGAAAACCTAAATTAGTTCTTAATTTTCACAATAGGATGATACTCTACATTCGATTACTGCTAGGCATCCATCATACAGAAGAATGGTGGTCGAATCGACGATTTCTTATGAAAATGCCCTTTTTAAAACCCTAAAACTCTTTTTTAAAAAATAATCTGATTTTCTAACCCGTTTTAGAAATAAAATTCCTTTATATAGTTTTTTTAAAAGAATGAACTGTGGTGAGTTAAATAACTCATGCTCATTGGCCTCGATCTAAGTTATACAATTCGGGGTATGACTTCGGACATCTGATCCAGGTAGAGTGTCAAGTCCACTAAGGCTAACGTATTCCTATAGTTTTGTGATTGATGGTCTACTAACGAGCGGTCTAGAGCTCTTTTGGGCATTTCAACCACCTTTAGGGTGATTTTGAGAATATGATTTCATAGATCTTGATACTAGGGTTGCAGCGTGCATTGTTAGGTATATGATTTGTCATCTAAGGACACTTGATCGAATCTATATGAATCTCTATGTCACAAGGGTAGTATAGTTAGTTCAAGGTATGTATCTCAAATAGTCATGATTTGATTTATTGATTAGATAGATTCTTCGGTAGATTTTCCTTACGATTTGATTATTTGGATAAATCAATGGCATTTTCTTGGGATTGTGGTCCAACACGCACAGATCATATGGTTAGGTTCAAGATTTGAGTAATTAGATAACATCAATGGTTTTGTGAAAGTACCAAATCACATGGTTAAATTTACATATCCAGGCATCTAACAAGTCCTAAGGGGAGTCGAGATTCCAGGTTTTAAACTTCAGGTGCACATTCCATAAGTCTCTGGGTCCTTACACCCTTTACACACACATTCATTTGCCTACTAAATTAGATAAAAATTTTGGAAACACTCAAGAACATCTAAGGCTATAAAAAATTCAGATTGTTACAATCTACGCCCCAAAAATAATTTCATCCTCAAAATTTATAACGCTTTTATTGTATATTATAATGATCTACCCCCTTTAAGGACAACATAAATTCTTTCTATGGAATGAGGTTCGATGAGTGAACAAATGATTTATATGACTTTGTAAGGAAACTAGGAAACGAAGTTCTAAAAATGAGTAAACAAGCCACTTTGGTTTACCAACATCAATACATGACAACTCGTAAAACAAACACTATGTACATGGCGATAATTGGAAAAATAGTCATAAATTGTGATTTTGACATTCTACATTGAACTATTACAACTGACATCTCATTCATTTTTCTGTTATAGTGTAAACATTTGTATGTTACACACAAAATTTTTCTCTAACAGACATATATACTTCAACACATTAGAAAACCTAAATGGAATACTTTCATTCATCATCATCAATTAACATTGCGTTGTTCCTTTTTACAAAATGTTTGCTGGACAAACACACCACCTTAAAACACTACTAACATGCCAAGAAAAAAAATAACCAAGTGCTATCACGCTAATCCTACGGAATCATTAAATACTAATCTACTGCTCTAATGAATCACTTGGGGGAGGAGGTGCTTCTTTTCCTTGAGCACAACATAAGATCTCTTTCACCTTAGTATAGATCTTGTCCATCTTGCACTCCATACGAGCCTGATCTGCCTTTGCTTCAGTCAATTCTTTATCAATTTTACTCAGGTGATCCCCATAGTCGGTTGGTGCTTGAAATTCTTCGTCTTCTCCTTCATTCTCCTTTTCAAATTCTTCCTCATCCACAAGGAGAATTCCTTCCTCTTGTTGTTCCGCTAGACCCATTCGACTCATGGTCTGTTGATTAATCTCCCTAAATGTATGAGTTTGGAATGAGAGCTTGGGAAGTGACACTATCTGACCATCTTGTAGGCTAAACAACCAAATGACAAAGCAATCCCTGGACAAGTGAAAACCATCTTCAGAATTTGGCCCAGTATTATGGAAGGGAGACACACATCCTTACCCTTATTCACCTGGTAGAGTACTTCTGCCATGGAGGGCATAAGCTGATTTCAGCTACCTGACCTTGGGTAATCATTGAAGGTGAAAATGTGATGAAACACACGGCACACAGGAAGCATGTTAGAAGCCTTCAGACCATTGTTCAACCTCTAGACTTTGTATCCACCGTATATGAAAGTAGCATGTTCGTCCTTGTGTCTCTTCCTCTCAAAATCCTTATCTAGGATGACCATAGCACCATGCCACACTTCAACAACCTTAGCAATATCATCTACATTAAAACGGTAGACACGCCCACCAATTGCAAAATCGACTCATCGGATTACTGTAGGTGTTGCGAATGGTGGTGAAAAAGTTTCAGGCTTATATCTCATTGGCTCATTCAGTGGGCGTTAGGATAGGGTCCCAACAGAGCCTTAAGAGCCGCTCTAGTGCATCATTATCAACGAATAAGTTGTCATCTACCTTTGCTTCATAACAGAATATACGACCTAAAAATTTACCATTACTCCTAGGGCGACGTTCCGACTCGACCTCAGCTTCTCCTGTTGGTGAACCATGTGATGTGGATGCACCCCCTCTTATACGAGTCACAACTTTCTTAGATCGAGAAGGAGTCGAAGTGTATTTAGAGGCACTTGGAGCCCCCTTGTTCTTTGATTACTGTTCTCGGCCCCGCATTGTTAGCCGCACCTTGTTTTCTTCCGGTTAAGGCATAGATCAATGGGGCATAGATCAATGGAACTAGAAGAAATAAGATATGATGGAGAGGAGAGCTGTTATCTAACTCCTAGGGTTGATAGATTCGAGGTAAGAGAAGAATCAAATATGTTTTGAGAATTTGGGGAAGATTTCAAACTTTCAAATCCAGATTGTGAAAGAAAATCGAAAATAGAGTAAAGGTTTTATAGGGTCTTTTAGGGTTTAAGAAAAATCTATGAAGGGAGGGAGAGAGGGTTTAAAGTCTAGTGGAGTGAGAGAAATGACTCAATAAGGTATTTTAAACCATCCCACGCACACACACATCGAACCGCATTCGGTCGATCGATGACTTATTCAGTTGATTGAGAATCATTGTCTCAATTTTTAAAAAATAGGGTCAGAGCTGCTCGGTTGACCAAAAATTCATTTGGTAGCTGAGTAACTTTGGACACATTTTCATGGAGACCTCATAGCGGTATTCGGTTGATCAAAAATTTCTTCAGTTAGCTGAGCATTGTTGGACACATTTTCCTTTAAACTCGAGGTTTTTCAAATTTCTAGTCAAAATTTACTTCTCCTAAAGTTTTAATCTCATTCTCTCAATTCTTCTAAAGTAAGCTTGTATGTATGATGATCTCTTATGCTAGACACTACTGGTCTAAAACTTCCTAATTTTGACATTGCAATCAGTAATCAACTGAGGATTTTTAATCCTAGGGTTCGACGTTTCTATGTCTAGATCGCAACAGTTTGAACAATCGAGAGTTTGTTCTTAATGTTAAATTCCTAAATTCAAGTCCACAACCATCAAATAAATAGGGAGAATTAGATCCTAGAGTTCACTATATGAATGTTAATGATCCTAACTATGTCAGCATATAGCTTATGATGAGTCTCCAACCTATTGTCTCAGTTTATTTATCAACTCATGCTTTGATACCAACTTGTCACTCTCTGAAATTCGAGGGGTTGGGTACATTCACGATCCATGATTTTTCAAGTGTAAGGCCTGTATCCTAGTCCGTTCCGTTCCATAGACTCCCGCAATCATCCTTGTCGAATTTCGGCAACCTTAGACCTGTAATCGGCGTTTGTGCGCGACCCTAAGTCACATCCTATGATTCTGAGTTGGCTTGACTCAAAACTTGTACCATCGCGACCGCACTGATGCCACGGTTCCAACGCCGCGTCTTGTGCACCGATGCGATACCCAGGCCAGGAGTTGTGGGCCTGCGTATATTTAAAAAAAATGCCACGCGTTGCGAATTTCGAGAGAATCTCTACAACCCATCACATCAATCAATCAAGTACTAGTCAAGTACACAACCCATCCTTCCCCCATCCATTTCTTACTAACAAAGGCAAGCAACCCATATCACATGCCACCTTACCCCCCATAAGTCAAATCTCTCTTACACACACCCATCCCTCTCTAACACTACCCATTCCTCTCATCCCATCCTTCTTACACAACCCCACTCCTCTCTCATTTCACTCTATTCTCTACCATTTCCCAAGCAACCATAAGAGAAGAATCCTAAGGAGAGAAAATAAGTTAAGTGTGTGGCCTACTTCTTACCCAAAAATCCCTCATCCTAACCCTTCAATCCTCATCATCTTCTATCAAAGAGAGAGCTAAGGAGTTTGGCATTCCATCAGACCAAGAAGATCAAACGGTGAGTGTTTTATATGCTTACATTTTATATTTTGCTGATGGGCCAAGTGGGGCCTACTGATTGATGGTATGGATCTCACTTTGGACCATAGGTGTGGCCGATGGCCCACCATGATTCATATATCCATCCCATGATGGGGCTATTCTCCATGGACCCCATCATGATGTTTAATTTCCTTTTATGAAAAGGGTCATCTAGACCTTGCATTTTGTTGGGGAAGGGATCTCCATCGTTGATTTTGATTGGTGGGCCCACATGTAATGGGACCCACTTGATGTAAGTTGTAATGCATGGAAGGGAGAGCTCATAGTGCCGGGGTCCCTCCGTCACGCGTCTCTCTCTCTCTCTCTCTCTCTCTCTCTCTCTCTCTCTCTCTCTCTCTCTCTTTCCCATATTCCATAGCCCAAATTGATGAACGATCCACGCCGTTTGCTAGTGGTGAAACCCACCTCGCTGCCTGTCCAGCGGACAAGCCTGTTGCCCGTCTATCTGGACAGGCCCATATGAAGAGAAAACACAAATATCAGCTTTGTCGCCAAGCTGGTAGGTCCCACACGTGTGGACCCACCTATGATGCATGGTTCTTACATCTACATTATTCGTCCAGGCCATCCATGGTTTGGACGCTAGAGCAGGTTAGCAATAAAAAAAAATAAAAATAAATAAATATATATATATATATATATAATGGGTGGGCCACACCATGTGGGACCCGCCAGCCTCATAACTGCTGTAACATGCGTGGTATCCACACCGTCCCCACCATGATGTATTATCCAGGCCGTCTAGGGCCTGGACGCTGCTGTTCTAAACACACACACAAAAAAATAAAAATAAATAAATATAATAATATATAGTGATATATACTATGATATATATGTATATTTGGTGGCCCACCAACGTGGTGCCACCTTAAGGCATGTATTCATCCCCACCATCCAAACTAGCATGGGATGGTGGGGCCTGCTGAGATTTATGTGGTAATCCACACTGCCCAGCAGGGATGGTGGGACCCTCCGTAATGCATGTATCTTATATCCTCACTGTTGAGGGTCAAATATTGCATATTAGATCTCATTTATTACCTGAATTATGAACATGATACTGTTTTAACGGGCTATTTTAATCGTGTTCAGGATGCAAGGTGAATTGACGAGCATGGATTGAAAAGGATGCTAAAAGCATAGATTTAACGCTCCGAATTCATCAAGGCAAGGGACGGACCCCAAGAGACCAAGATCAACGCCAGAGATCCAAGAAAACTGAGGAACTGAAGATTAAGTGGCTTGAAAGTCGGCCAGAATGCAAGATCACAGGGTTCCCACCATCCGTTTGGTTCAGAACTTCATACAAGACTTAAAGACCATATATTAGTCGTACACGTCGTAATCCATCCGTTGGATCCTTGTGGAAGTAGCCCAACGGACAAGTCAACCCATAAAATAGTGAATTAGGGCCCACCTGATATCTGGATGTGCGGCATATTTGGGCTCGACTCTGTGAGTGAGGTGGGAAGTCAGATGGATGGTGTGGATTTTTCTGAACTATATTTGTGGGGTCATACGATCAGTGCATATACACCACAGCGAGAACGACCGCAGCACCTTAGTTGCCAAAATAGAGTCAGAGACCCCCTGTTTTGCGCCTGCTGCGTATTTGAACGAAGCCGACGGGTAAGGTGGGCCATTCGACCCACATCATGATTAGGTCGAGAAATCCAGACCGTCCATCAGATTAAGAAGAGAAGAATAATCACATCTATGGGAGCTGTTTTCTTTTAACGCACCACTGATTGAAACTGGGAATGGATGATGTGTTGAACAACATATTGAGGAGCCTAGTCCGCATAAGAAATCGCCAGGGCAGATTTATCAAAATAGCAAGGTGGGCCCCACTTCATGTAGCCAACGAACACAGCAGTGATGACACATATCATGCGGGACTGAGAATCCCAGCCAAAATGGAAAGATTCGCTGTCGTTTTCTTTTGTGCGCACTCGATATCTGGACAGTTTCAGTTGGAGCGAGGTGGACCCATCATCACAGATCAGATCTTTGATCCACACCGTCCAACTGGAAACTAACTCAAAACCGACTGGACACCGAAGCTTTCGACTTCAAGTGTTGGCAGGGAATCGAACTCACTTCGAGCCAACTGGGTTTCCCAAATAGATACAGAAGCTCTCTGTCTTCCTACCCACACAGTCCGTCCGTTGCTCCCTCAGCGGCCCACTCTCATCATCAGACAGTTAATTCCAACCATCCAGAGTGATCAGAGAAAGGTGCTTACCAAAACCTCCTATTCTCTTATAGCCATGTATACAGATACGATTGTCAGGGCTGGGTCTTTCATCAAACGTTGATCCACTCGGTGGCCCATCAAAATCGCAGATCTATTCCAAATTTCAGATATCGGCATAAGTGGACCTTACTAAGACAATGAACGATACAGATTCGCTGAAAGATCACTGAAAGTGGGTCCCTCAGATATCACCAAATCTAATATCCACCACACGACCGGTTTCTATGTTGAGAATGCGAAAACTCAACTTTCGTCACACGTCTCTTTGTGCGAATACTCTTCAAACCGACTCCAGCCTCACACACAACTGAGAGCCCCCCTGCTACAAAAAGGAAGAGAAACAGAGAGAGAAGGGGGATCCAGTGCTAGGACGTGCATAAGGAGGAGTAGAGTTATTTTTCCTTTCTTTTTCTTTTTATTTTATTTTATTTTGTTTAAGGGATCCAGCCCATTTATGTTGGGCTGAACCTCTTAGCTAGGGCTAAGAGGTGAAGCTTGTGGAGTGATGGGGTTGATCTTACGACTTTGATTCATGCCATGAACTATGTTGATTCTAGTTTTGAATAATAGGAATATTTCTAGTTTTTAATGGTTTATTTTGACTTACATTACAGTAGATCTGTGATGGCTTGAGTATTTCCTTTTCCTTTCTTGTGATTATGAAGCTAGGATGCCCTGTTGTTCACCATCGCCCCATGGACATGGTAGAATGACGGAACTCTTCCTGACATTCATACATCACTCAGATTAGCTGTGAATTGATTTAATTCTATTGTTTGCTCTGTCTCATGTGCATGGTTTTGTGATGGAATCCATTCTAATTTACACTTGTCTGACCTCTTGAAAACTAGATTAAATGAAGTTCAAAATTGATTTACAGGTTATATCTTCCAATTGGATGAAGATGGGACTCGAAGTCCAGTTGAGTTCATGAATCAAGCGTAGATCTCCCTGATCTCTACAAGTGGATCCTTGGTACCCTAGTTTCCTACCTTTAAATTTCACAAGTTTTAGATTAATATTTTCACCATTATTCTTTCATATTTACTTGACTTAGATTGCATCTTATTCTAGTTCTAGTTCTGGTTAGTTTCAGATTACGTACAGGTTTCAGTCCCTGTGAATTCGACCTCGGTCTCACCGAGTTTATTACTACATCACAACCCTATACTTGGGGAGTGAACACTCACCGTCCATCAAGTTGGGACGGTGGGGACCCACGAGCAGCAGCATAACTGCTATATACATCAGCAAGCTCGGTGGGTCTGATCTGAGTTTGATCTAGACCATCCATCTGTGGCCCCACCAACAGCAGTTAGCTGCTGGTCTTGACATCAGCAAGTTCTGTGGGGCCCGCTGATGTATGTGTTACATCCAAACCGTCAATCCAATTGGCATGCTCGTCTCAAGGCCTGAGACTAAAAAGGAGGCAGATCTATCAGGTGGACCACACTGTAGAAAACAGTGGAGAGTTGAACGGCTACCATTGAAATCCTTTTGGTACTACAAGAGTTCTGGATCAATATGATATTTGTTTTTCCTCTTGATTCAGGTCTTTGTGACCATATGAACAAATTGGATGGGAAATAAACGCTATGGTGGGCCCTGTGAAAATCTATCTCCATTGTTATTTGTGGTATGGTCCAGATGATCTTCCGATGTGATTCATTTTTGGGTAATGCTCTAAAAAGATCCCTAAATAGATGAATGGAGTAGATGGTGCGGCCCACTTGATGTATATGAGGCCCATTGGTGCAGCCCATTAATGCGGCCTGGTTCATGTATATGCAGCCCATTGATGTAGCCCACTTGATGTATATGAGGCCCATTGGTATGACCCATTGATGCAGCCTACTTGATGTATATGCAGCCCATTGATGCGGCCCACTTAATGTATATGAGGTCCATTGGTGTGACCCGCGGATGCGGCCCACTTGATGTATATGAGGTCCATTGGAGCGGCCCGTGGATGCGGCCCACTTGATGTATATGAGGCCCATTAGTGTGGCCCATGTGATGTGGACCACTTGATGTATATGAGGTCCATTGTGATGTATTTAAGGCCCATGGGTTGAGGATCAATGTGATGTATATAAGGACCATGAGTGAGGCCTAATAAGACATATGTGAGGCCTTTGTGTGGCACCGAATGTGATGTATATGAGGTCCATTGCGATGTGTGATTCCACCATGATGTATGTAATGAAGTTTATGGCGGGCCATGCCTTAGGAGCAATGATGGTTTGATGTCCACATTGTAAGAGCAACGATGGTTAAGTGTCTGCATTGTAACTCTCCCTAGGGCCCATTGTTAGGCCTATACTTATTGTGTAGGCCATCTAGGCCTATCTTTGTTATGAAGATAGTTCATCACCATTTAACATGCTTAGTATAACTCCATGATTCATGCCCATACACATCATATGTATGCTCGATATGAGGAGTGACTGATCTAGCATATGCCATTAGGCAGATCGTTTATGGGACTCACTGATAGGAGTTGTTCACATGAGCGCAGGATTGTTGCATGACTGGACAGTGTGATTTATGCATCTCGCATTTGTGTAACATGCTCACTGTTTGCCCTAGCAACATCAGGGCCGTGGCCTCCACAGGCATATCATGGATGATCGGATTGGATACTGAAAATATTGGCTCTAACACTGTGGGCACATAGGATGTCCTTGGGTGAAAGTCCCAGAACCTTTTTGGTACTAAGAGATGCTCCAACTTTTAGACCGAGTGGATACCCGAGCGCACGAGTGTCGAATACCAGTAGGCCGTGTCTCCCACTGTGTCATGGTCGGTTGGAAGGGGTGTTGCCTTATCCGCCTGAGTGAGGGGGCTGTAAGCTAGGCTGAGTTTGACCAGCTCGTAAATGGGTCCGCTATTAACGAGCCAGGTAGGTATTGGCAGACTACTGGTCAGGCGGATAGTGTGGTCTCTTCTACTCGCTGGACTGTACGGCTAGGGAGGCGGCAGTCAGTGTGGAGTGTACTAGACCCCGGTGATATCCCAGAGAGGAATTGTACTATATATGTACTTGATGAGGACTGACATGCTTACGTTGCATCTCGCATATGAAATTTGGCTACGTAGGCCTCGCATTGCATGACCTTGGTATGGTTGTCAATATTCATGCCTTGCATTGCATAGCCTTGGTATGGCCGATAGCATTCATGCCTTGCATCGCATAGCCTTGGTATGGATGATAGTATTCATGGACTTACTAGCATATTTCTGCATTACTCTGATATTGCATACTTGGCACTTACCTTGCACACACACTTACACCACCCTCTAAGCTTTTCGTAAGCTTATGCACGACCGTTACGTGCAGGTGATGTTAGATCGCAACAGCACTGAGGTAGGAGCCTGTAGCTGAGCTTTTGGAGTTCCAATATCTATAATTATATTTCTCTTTCCGCATTGTACTTAAAATTTCTAATATAATAGATATGTGGTGATGTTGTTTTGTGACTTGGTTATGCTCCATTACAAAAAAAATCATATTAAAAATCCTCCTTATAGGATCTCAGGCTCGGAATCTAGCATATGGGTGCCAGGACCCTAGAATGGGGCACTAAGGAGGTTGTCAGCGCTGGATTCGGTGATCGAGAATTCTGTGAGTACAGTTTCTGAGTTTAGGGTGTGATAGAAGTTGGTATCAAAACATAACTTGGGAATACCCGATGATCAGATCATATATTTGTTATGAACTAAGAATAATAGGTTCCGAGTCTAAATAACTTAGCAATTTTCGGATATTGACCCTTAACGTCTTTGCCTTCGAGATTTCTCAAGGCTGATAGGCCCTTTTTCCTTCCTGTAGGACATGCCGCTTAGGAGTGTGACCCGAGTGACTCCCGCTCCCCCGTATGAGACTAGCGCAGCCTCGACAACACCAGTGACTGCAGATCAGCTTCAACAAATGCTACAGGAGATGACGACTATCCTTTAGGGGCAGGGCGGGTGGCCTACTGTTACGCCAGCCCAGACAGAGCAGGAGCGCGCGAACGCCCTTCTCAGGGACTTCCGGCAGCACGATCCCCCGCACTTCTGGGGCGAGCTAGACCCTACTGTAGCAGAGTATGACACTCCAAGGTGGAGAAGATATTCGACACTATAAGATGTACGACACAGCAGTGGGTCCTGTTCGATGTATTTCTTCTCCAGGGGAGGCTCAGCACTAGTGGGCATCAGTCGACCGAGCGGCCGCGGCCGATTTCGAGTGGACCTGGGAAGACTATATAGACCGGTTCGAAGGGAAGTTCTTTCTTGAGCATGTTCAACAGCAGCGTGCATTAGAGTTCGAGACTCAGGTCCAGAGAGACATGTCGGTGTCGCAGTATGAGGCACGTTTCATCGAGATATCGAGGTTAGCGATGTACCTTGTTGATGATGAGGGGTGAAAGGCCCACCGTTTTAAGAATGGCTTGCGTTCTGCCCTCAAGAGTCGTGTTGTCAGACACATGCTTCCGACGTTTGAGTAGATTTTGTAGAGGGCACAGGTCGACGAGGTAGATTGGGCCAGTTTTCAGAGGGCCCTTGATCAGAGAGGAGATCGGAAGAGGAAGGCGCCCTCCGATAGCTCCCATCAGTAACAACATTATACACAGCAGTGACGCATTACCCACCTAGCATTCCGAGCACCAGTGGCACCCCTAGCACCACATCCGGGACTGTTTCCAGGTGCTTGCTTTGGATGCGGTAGGACAGGACATCGTAGGTACGAGTGTCCTCATCCATAGCAGCAGTCAAGGGCACTACAGCAGGCCCCACAGCAACAGCGACGACCGTAGCACCAGCCTCCGAGACCTCCCTCACAACAGCAGAGGCAGTAGATTAGGCCGCCGCAATGGCAGTAATAACAGTTATAACCTTTCCAGGGCAGATTTTATGCCGCCTAGCAGGACCCTCAGTCATTAGGACGGGTCGTCAAAGGTACCCTCCCTGCTTCTGCATGAATAGTACGTGTCTTGGTTGACTCTGGTGGATCACAATCCTTTGTGGCTGAGGATTTTTGCTGTTCGATTGGTTTGCCATTGGAGTATGCTCATGAGGGTTTATCGGTATCGACGCCCTTGGGGAAGACTACAGTGTTAGGCCGATTTTACTCGTCTTACCCCGTTCTGGTTGGGGATATCTTTTTACCTACCGATCTATTTGCATTGCCGATATCCGAGTTTGATGTCATCTTGGGCATGAATTGGCTTGCCAATATCACTCCGTATTGAACTGCTCCACGAGAACAGTCACATTTTGTATACCTAGTGTGCCACGGTTCCAGTTTGTAGCGGAGCCTAGAGGAGAACAGTTTTTCTGCCAATTGTCGTGTGCCATTGAGGAGTCAGTTGCTTTGAGTATCGACCAGTTGTCGGTCGTTTGTGGTTTTCTCGATGTATTCCAAGAGATTCTGGGTCTACCACCTCGCAGGCACACGGAGTTTTAGATTGATCTCCTACCCGGTACCACACCTACTTCGAAAGTCCCGTATCGCATGACACCGTTGGAGTTGTAGGAACTATAGAAGCAGTTGGATGAGTTGCGCGAGTTAGGCTTTATCCGTCTGAGCAGTTCACCGTAGGGAGCGCCGATACTCTTCGTGAAGAAGAAGGATGGCAAGTTGAGGCTTTCTGTAGATTACCGCGAGCTCAATAAGGTCATAATTAAGAACAAGTATCCACTTTTAAGGATCGATGATTTGTTTGATTAACTACAGGGTGCATAGTTCTTTTCGAAGATTGATCTGCGTTTTAGTTATCATCAGATTTGGGTCCGTGAGGAGGATATCCTGAAGACAACATTCAGGACACGCTATGGTAATTTTGAGTTCCAGGTCATGTCCCTCGGACTGACCAATGCGCCCGCGGTATTCATGCAGTTGATGAATGAGGTCTTCCATCCATATCTCGATCAGTTTATTGTGGTGTTCATCGACGACATCCTAATATATTCGAGGACTCGTGAGGAGCATGAGCAATACTTGGAGATTACCTTGTAAACCCTCCGTGCACACCAGTTTTATGCGAAGCTGGAGAAGTGTGAGTTTTGGTAAGAGGAGGTGAAGTTCATCGGTCACGTGGTGATGAGGGAAGGTGTCTCAGTGGATCCCTCGAAGGTTGATGTCGTGCGTCAGTGGGGTCAGTCCACGAACGCGTCCGAGATCTGCAGTTTCCTTGGTTTGGCGGGTTACTGTCGACGTTTCATTGAGGGATTTTCTCGTATTGCAGACCCATTGATCAGGTTGACCCGAAAGGATGCCGAGTTCGTTTGGAGCGACGCTTGTGAGCAGGCATTTGTGGAGCTGAAGAACCGCTTCACGTCTGCTCCTATCCTCACTCTTCCCTCTAGGAGTGATGGATTTGTTGTATTTATCGATACCTCGTGAGTTGGCTTGGGTGTTGTCCTGATGCAGCACTAGAAGCTGGTGGCTTATGTGTCTCGTCAGCTCAAGGTCCATGAGCTGAACTACCCCACGCATGATTTGGAGCTGGCAGTAGTTGTCTTCGCATTGAAGGTGTGGAGGCACTATCTCTATGGGGTTAGGTTTGAGCTTTTCTCTGACCACAAGAGCTTGAAGTATCTATTCTCTTAGTCCAAGCTAAACATGAGGCAGATGCGATGGATGAAGCTCCTGAAGGACTATGATTTTGATCTTCAGTACCACCCGAACAAGGTGAACATGGTGGCGGATGACCTCACGAGGCCTAATGGTACACATGATGATTCAGGAGTAGAAGATGCTTGAGAATGTGTCAGCATTGGACTTTGAGATCGACTTGCAGTCTTCTATTATGCAGTTATCGAGCCTATCGATTCAACCCTCTCTTGTTGCACGGGTGATCGAGGTTCAGCATGCAGATGAGTCGTTACAGAGTTATCAGGCAGAGGTAACATCTGAGAGTCAGTTAGATTGACAGATTGGTTCTTATGGTAGACTTCTTTTTAGAGGCCGATTATGTGTTCCAGATATTCCTAAGTTGCGCGGAGATCTTATGACTGAGGCACATCGATCTCGGTTTTCTATCTACCCTGGCTCGACAAAGATATATCGTGATATGAGGCGTCAGTATTTTTGGGTGGGGATGAAGCGCTAGATAGCCAGTTTTGTGGTCGAGTGCGACACATGCCAGTGTGTCAAGGCCGATCATCAGAGAACCTCTGGTCCTTTGCAGTCGTTGAGCGTCCCATTGTCAAAGTGGGAGCACGTGTCCACTAATTTTATCATGGGTTTGCTGAGGACTCAGCGTGATCACGACGCTATCTTGGTTGTCGTCGATCATCTGATGAAGTCAGCGCATTTCCTTACGATTCGTACGACCTGAACTTTGGATCGGCTTACGAGGTTATTCATCGAAGAGATTGTGAGACTGCACTACATTCCGGTTTTGATCGTTTCTGACCGAGACCCGAAGTTCACATCTCAATTTTAGAGGAGCTTCCAGACGGCGATGAGATCTATTTTGCAGCTCAGCATCGCATATCATCCGCAGATCGATGGGCAGACCGAGAGGGTCAACCAGATCCTTGAGGATATGCTTCAGGCTTGTGTGATTAATTTCTTTGGTAATTTGGACAAGCACTTGCGATTGGCTGAGTTCGCGTACAACAACAACTATCAGGCGACCATTGGCATGACTCCTCTTGAGGCATTATATGGTAGACCGTGTAGATCTCTGAGTTACTGGACCGAGGTTGGAGAGCGACGTCTCCTAGGTCCCGAGCTTATGTAGCAGACATCAGAGGTCATCGACATCATCAGGTAGAGGATTAACAGAGCCAGTAGAAGAGTTTTGCTTATCATCAATGTCGTCCCTTGGAGTTTGTCGTTGGGGACCATGTGTATCTTAAGGTCTCACCCATAAAGGGTGTGGTTCGTTTTGGAGCGAAGGGCAAGCTTGCCCTAAGATTTATACGACCTTTCGATATCACTGGGCGCATTGGCGCCGTGGCCTATTCCCTTACCTTGCTATCTCAGTTGTCTGGCGTCCACAACATTTTCTGTCTCCATGTTGAGGAAGTGTGGGTCAGACATCATTCCTATTATTGATTGGCAGCCGTTGGAGGTTCGTGAGGATGCTTCTTATATTGAACAGCCAGTTCGTATTCTTGATCGAAAGGAGCAAGTCCTCCGGACCAAGGTTATTCCCTTGGTGAAAGTTCAGTGGGGTCATTATAATGTAGACGAGGTATCTTGGGAGTGCGAGGCTGAGATTCGCGAGTGTTACCTCCATCTCTTTGATGATTGATTGTTTTTGTATTGTCTCTGACTATATATGATGCCATGATTTCTCTCCTTTTATGAGTTATGTTTAGTTGCGATGGTAGTGTAAATTTTGAGGACAAAATTTTTATTAAGAAGGGAGAGCTGTAAGGCCCGTATCCTAGTCCGTATGATTCCGTAGACTCCCGCGATCCTCCCTGTCGAATTACGGCAACCCTTGACCTATAATCGGTATTTGCGCTCAACCTTAAGTCACATCCTGTAAGTGCTATGATTTGATTCCTCTTTGATTATCAAATTTTGTGTGTCAAAATGTCTCCATATGATGTGTGTTTATATCTTGATAAATCTGTTTGAGACACCTCGTCAACACTTGAAGTCTAGCTCAAAGAATTCTTCAAGCTTCATGATAGTTCAAGCTACAATAGTAAGAGAGAACTCCGGGTCAAGACTCAAGTTTAAGTGCAAGTTCAAGACTCAAATTTAAATGCAGGACTCAAGTACAACTTAAAGTTGCTTTGAAGCTTCTGAAGTAGTCAAGCTACATCGAGAAGAAATCAAGCTTCGTAAAGATCAAAGTCTAAGCAAATGAAGTGTTAAATGTCCATACTTCATGTTCCAGGTTTGATAGACCATTAGGTTGACCTTAGGGTAGGTCACTTTGGATATATAATCCAAATGAATATTATTATAAGATTTTGGTCTACCCTAAGACCAGTCCTAGACCCTGTTCGACCAGTCCTAGTACTGCCTCGACCAGTCTAAGAAATTCCAAGACCAGTCCTAAAATGGTTGCAATTTATCAATTTTTTTTGTTGCGCCTGCGACCAGTCCTAGAGTCTGCTCGACCGGTCGTGAGATGGTCTTGACTCAACCTTCAACCAGTCGTAATGCTACGACTCAAGCTCCAGTGACTAAATCAAGGGTCGCACGACCAGTCGTAGAGGGGTCTCGACCAGTCGTGGACTTTCTACGACCAGTCATAAAATGGTCTGATGCGATCGCACTCAAAAATTCAAAAATCAGTTTATTTCAAGACCAGTCGTGGTGACCCTAGGACTAGTCGAAGACAAATTTTTTCTGCTATAAATAGCACACGAATTTCAGAGTTTTTCATTGAATATTTTAGTGAATTCAAGGCTCTACTCTGAGATAAGTTAGTGTTTATTTTCAAGCTATTTTGTGCATAATTTCTTTCTCTTTTTAATAGCTTATTTAATTTGATTTTGTTTCTGTATTCCAATCTGATTTGAAAAGAGAAATTGACTTATTCCTTCTTCTTGGAATCAAAATCAAATATAGCTATGCCCAACTGGTTTAAATCTAAAATCAATTAGAACTTAGAACCATATTAAAGTGAGTTGTGGACATTAAACTTCTATATTCAAACGTCTACTCCAATTGGTTCTTCCGGGTAGCTATAAGAGGAGAAATCCAGGTATTTTACAATTCTGTAAATTCCTTTCCTTTTTGGTTTTTATTTGGGATTCACCAGAAAAATCTCAAATTGTGTGGTTATCTGAGGAGAGCCAGAAAACTCAGAAGTGTGGGTTTTTGGATTGTGTAAGCCCAAGTTAAAAAGACACAATTGTAAAGATTTTGGGTGAACCTGTGAAAACCTATTTGATAGTGAACGCTAATATCCCTTGTGTGAGAATATTAGGAGTGGAGTAGCATTCTGTGTGGCTGTTCAAGAACAGTTGGTGTACACATAGGCGAACCACTATAACTCTTTATCTTGTGGATTGAGTGCTTGCTTAGTTTTCATATCTTTTATCATTCAGTTGTGTGGAATATACATGTGGATGTGAATGTTGTAACAATTTACATTTCAAGCAAGTGTGGAGATTGTTGTAATAAATTAGATTTACATTTCTGCATTTAATTTCAATTCTCTACTATTCATTTATCTTTATTAAAATTGAGTTCTTGATTCAAAAGAAGTTCTAGAAATAAGGTTGTCCTACCATAAGCCCTTGTTTATTATGGTGTAAGGTCTGAATTTGTATCAACCTCTCAATACTTATGTATTAAGGTGATTTGATTTCAGCATTGATAATTGATTCATAATTGTAAGGCTATTGTTTAAATTTATTCCGCTGATTTTATTTTAATTTGGCATAGTCCTATTCACCCCCCCTCTAGGACATATAGCTTGGCCATTTCACATCTTATGATTCTAAGTCGGCTCGACTAGAAACTTGTACCATCGCGACCGCACCATCGCCGCGTCTTGTGCACCGATGCGATACCCAGGCCAGGAGTTGTTGACCCACGTATATTTCAAAGAAAAGCCGCACGTTGCAAATTCTAAGAGAATCTTTATAACCCATCACATCAATCAATCAAGTACTAGTCAAGTACACAACCCATGCCTCTCCCATCCCTTTCTTACCAAGAAAGGCAAGCAACCCATACCCCATGCCACCTCACCCTCCATAAGTCAACTCTCCCTAATACACACCCGTTCCTCTCTTACACTACCTATTCCTCTCATCCCATTCTTCTTACACAACCCCACTCCTCTCTCATTTCACTCCATTCTCTATCATTTCCTAAGCAATCATGAGAGAAGAATCCTAAGGAGAGAAAATAAGCTAAGTGTGTGGCCCACTTCCTACCCAAAAATCCCTCATCCTAGCCCTTCAATCCTCATAATCTTCCATAAAAGAGAGAGCCAAGGAGTTTGACATTCCATCGGACCAAGAAGATTGAACGGTGGGTGTTTTATGGGATTACATTTTATGTTTTGATGATGGGCCAAGTGGGGCCTACCCATTGATGGTTTGGAACTCACTTTGGACCCTAGGTGTGGCCAATGGCCCACCATGATTCATATATCCATCCCATAATGGGGCCATTCTCTATGGACCCCATCATGATATTTAATTTCCTTTCATGAAAAGGGTCATCTAGACCTTGCATTTTGGTGGGGAAGGGATCTCCACCGTTGATTTTGATTGGTGGGCCCACATGTAATGGGACCCACTTGATGTAGGTTGTAATGCATGGAAGGGAGGGCCCATAGTGCCGAGGCCCCTCCATCACGCGTCTCTCTCTCTCTCTCTCTCTCTCCCATATTTCATGGCCCACCTTGATGAACGATACACGCCATCCGGTGGTGGTGAAACCCACCTCGCTGCTTGTCCAGCGGATAGGCCTGCTGCCCATCCGTCTGGACAGGCCCAGATGAAGAGAAAATGCAAATATCAGCTTTATGGCTAAGCTGGTAGGTCCCACACGTGTGGACCCACCTATGATGTATGGATCTTACATCTACACCGTTCGTCCAGGCCATCCAAGGCCTAGACGTTGGAGCAGGTCAGCAATAAAAAAAAAATAATTTTTATATGTAATGGGTGGGCCACACCAGCCCCATACCTACTGTAACATGCGTGGTATTCACACCATCCAATTGTTGGACGTGGTTGTGGACCCCACCATGATGTATTATCCAGGCCATCCTGGGCCTGGACGCTGTTGTTCCAAACACACAAAAAAATTAAAAAAAATATAATAATATATAGTAATATATACTATGATATATATGTATATCTAGTGGCCCACCCACGTGGTGCCACCTTGAGGCATGTATTCATCCCCACTGTCCAAACTAGCATGGGATGGTGGAGTATGCTGAGATTTATGTGGTAATCCACACCGCCCAGCAGGGACGGTGGGACCCACCGTAATGTAAGTATCTTATATCCTCACCGTTCATCAGGTTGGGACGGTGGGGACCCACGAGTAGCAGCATAGCTGTTGTATACATCAGCAAGCTTGGTGGGTCTGATCTGAGTTCGATCCAGACCATCCATCTGTGGCCCCAGCAGCAGCATTTAGTTGTTGGTCTTGACGTCAGCAAGTTCTGTGGGACCCGCTGATGTATGTGTTATGTCTAAACCGTCCATCTAATTTGTAAGCTCATCTTAAGGCTTGAGACTAAAAATGAGGCAGATCTATCAGGTGGACCACACTGCAGAAAACAGTGGAGAGTTGAACAACTACCATTGAAATCCTTTTGGTACCATAGGAGTTTTGGATCAATATGATATTTGTTTTTCCTCTTGATTCTGGTCTTTGTGACCGTATGAACAAATTGGATGGAAAATAAATGCTATGGTGGGCCCCTTGAAGTTTTAACTGTGAAAATCAATATCTCCATTGTTATTTGTGGTATGGTCCAGATGATCTTCCAATGTGATTCATTTTTGGGTAATGCTCTAAAAAGATCCCTAAATAGATGAATAGTGTAGATGGTGCGGCCCATTGATGCATCCCACTTGATGTATATGAGGCCCATTAGTGCGGCCCATTGATGTGGCCTACTTGATGTATATGCGGCCCATTAATGCGGCCCACTTGATGTATATAAGGCCCATTGGTGCGGCCCATTGATGTGGCCTACTTGATGTATATGCGGCCCACTTGATGTATATGAGGTCCATTGGTGCGGCCCGTGGATGTGGCCCACTTGATGTATATGAGGTCCATTGGTGTGGCCCGTAGATGCGGCCAACTTGATGTATATGAGGCCCATTGGTGCGGCCCATGTGATGTGGCCCACTTGATATATATGAGGTCCATTGTGATGAGTTGACGCCCATGGATTGAGGCCCAATGTGATGTATATAAGGACTATGAGTGAGGCCCAATGAGATGTATGTGAGGCCTTTGTGTGGGGTCGAATGTGATGTATATGAGGTCCATTTTGGTATGTGATTCCACCATGATGTATGTAATGATGTTTTATGGCGGGCCATGCCTTGGGAGCAATTATGGTTTGACGTCCACATTATAAGATCAATGATGGTTAAATGTCCGCATTGTAACTCTCCCTAGGGCCCATTGTTAGGCCCATACTTGTTGTGTGTAGGCTGTCTAGGCCCATCTTCGTTATGAAGATAGTTCATCACCATATAACATGCTTAGTATAACTCCATGATTCATGTCCATACGCATCATATGTATGCTTGATATGAGGAGTGACTGATCATAGCATATATCATTAGGCAGATCATATATGGGACTCACTGATTGGAGTTTCCCACATGAATGGCCATATTAGATACTGGAAATATTGGCTCTAGTGACATCAGGGCCGTGGCCTCCACAGGCACCTCATGGATGGCCGGATTGGATACCGAAAATATTGGCTCTATCACTATGGGGCACATATGATGTCCTTAGGTAAAAGTCCCAGAACCTTTTTGGTACCAGGAGATGCTCTAATGTCTAGACCAAGTGGATACACGAGCGCATGAGTGCTAAATACCAGTAGGTCGCGTCTCCCATTGTGTCATGATCAGTTGAAAAGGGGGTATGGCCTTATCCTCCCGAGTGAGGGAGCTGTAAGTTAGGCTGTGTTTGACCAGCTCGTAAATGGGTCTGCTATCGACGAGCTGGGTAGGTATTGACAGACTACTAGTCAGGTGGATAGTGTGGTCTCTTCTACTCGCTGGGCCGTGCAACTAGGGAGGAGGCAGTCAGTGTGGAGTGTACTAAACCCCGGTGATATCCTAGAGAGGAACTGTACTAATATATGTACTTGATGAGGACTGGCATGCTTGCGTTGTATCTTGCATATGACATTTGACTACTTAGGCCTCGCATCACATGGCCTTGGTATGGCCGGCAACATTCATGCCTTGCATCGCATAGCCTTGGTATGCCCGATAACATTCATGCCTTGCATCGCATAGCCTTGGTACTGCTGATAGTATTCATGGACTTACCAGCATATTTCCGCATTACTCTGATATTGCATATTTGACACTTGCCTTGCACACACACTTACACCACCCTCGAAGCTTTTCGTAAGCTTATGCATGACCGTTTTGTGCAGGTGACGTTGGATCGCAACAGCATTGAGGTAGGAGCGTGTAGCTAAGCTTTTGGAGTTTCGATATCTATAATTATATTTCCCTTTCCGCATTGTACTCACAATATCTGATTAGTGGATATGTGGTGATGTTGTTTTGTGACTTGGTTATGCTCCATTACAAAAAAAAATTCATATTAAAAATCCTCCTTGTAGGATCCCAGGATTGGAATTGGGCATATGGGTACTAGGAGCCGAGAATGGGGCACTATGGAGGCTGTCGGCACCATATTCGGCGATCGAAAATTCTGTAAGCCTAGTTTCCGAGTTTAGGGCGTGACACCGAGTGTCACTTTTAAATGCGGAAGTGAGGTTTAATGGCTAAGCTATATGATATCAATTCATTTACATAGAATCTAAACTAAACAATATACAATTAGTAGTAAATTTAAGTGGTATCGTACTATTACAACAATATTCAATTAGACCTTAAAACAACCATATATTTTATTCATTTAGGGCCCAAGGTATACATCCTAAAAGAACTAGAAATTTAATGTTTCTATACATTGATATTGATGGTAGAATCAAAATAAAGGTCTACCAACTATTTTAAATCTTCAGAAACTGAAAACATGACACATGGATCACACAGTCCATATCAACTATGATTGCCATTGCCACCATGATGATACCTGCATCAAAGGTAGCTGGTTGGTATTTTAAAACACAGTCACAGGTGGGAGTGACTAGTGAGTGGTTAAATTAGTGTTACCATTCCCTATGTTGCACATGTTATCAACATAATCAAATACATGTAATGAAGCATAACATCGCATACAGTTTTTTAAGCTAGTTGATTAATGCATGCTAAGAGAAATGCAAAACAGTGGGGTTAATAAACTTGCCACCCAAAATAGATCTAGTGAGGTTGCCAAATGCACTACTCTATGTAAAAATGATAGGTTTACTAAATGCACCACCTTAGTAGAATGCAAGCATGCTTATCCAACCTTTATTAGTCCATATACAACCAACAATATTAGCGAAGCCAAAACACCACAACTTTATCATAAATCAACATGCAGGAAACACGTGGTGTTAAGTGCACTGATTTGTGCACCTTCTTTGTTAATCATGTGAGTCTTTGTGTCATGTAGTCGGTTGAGTCCTTGGAAGCAAAAGACCGAAGACACAAGAAGACATGAGCATTAAGAAGAAAAGAATGGGTTAATGAGGTGCATTTATGACCCTAACCCTTGACCCAAAATAATTTCATAACCTCTAGATGATCCTAAACTTAATAAGTATACCTTGTTGATCATCCCTTAGCCTTAAAAGTTGTGAACGC
This sequence comes from Magnolia changhungtana, assembly GCA_030180095.1. NCBI lineage: Eukaryota > Viridiplantae > Streptophyta > Magnoliopsida > Magnoliales > Magnoliaceae > Magnolia > Magnolia changhungtana. The sequence continues at coordinate 5,062,789 of JASAUF010000657.1, forward strand.
TAGAGGGTGGATTCCTTGAGGGTACGGGAGATCTACTCTCTCCTTTCCACTGGTTGCTTCACTCAACGGCTTTTGTGAAAGGGAGTGAAGGTGTTATCTTTGACCAGAGTCATCACTAACCAATTATTACGATTTTACAGTTGGTTAAAGCCCATATAAATGCTTAAGGTTAAGAACCCGAATATCCTTAACCCTAAAATGACTCATGAGTTTACGTTCCAAAGATTCTATGTAAGGGACTGCAGTTACAGAAATAAAATGGGTTAACCACCCACTATGCCCCTACAGAGGTACAATCTTTACTTCACGGGATTTGACTAACTTTTAAAGAATAAGTGTAATTCTTGCATTTAGAAAATGTAATGTGATGCAATGATATTAGTGATTAATTAATCCAAATTTCTGATGGGCAGGATCAGACTATGTCGGCAAGCCACAGAGCATACGTTCGAAATGATTAATTGTGAGGGTATATGTATGGGATGCTTATGATGTTGTATGGATGCTTATGATAAAACAACGACTAACCGACTAAGGTTTCTGGTGGACCTATTGCGATTATATCGGGATGTCTCAGAGCATACACTCGCCAATCATATATGATGAAAATAATGGGATGCTATGTGTATGCTGAAATGATGGCTGACTGGCTAATATTTTTTATGAGCAAGATCCGATTATATTAGCAATCCACAAAGCATATGCCCACCAGTCAGATGTGTGAAAATGATGAAAATGCACTTATGATGCTAATTTATATGAGGAGTAAGGGGTTGAGAAGGGATTGGATGTTACATGATGTTGATGCACTGATTTGATGAAATTGATAAAGGCTTGGATGGTAGGATTAATGGTAGTGTCATAAGGCTAGATCGATTGGCTCATATTTGAACTTGGTTAGTTCAGGAGGCTAGGCTAGGCTAGATTAGGGTTCGGCTCTTTCTCTCACCCTCACTCTCACTCTAACTCAACTTGGTAGAGGGATGGCTAAGGTTAAGGCTAAGGGATTTCTAGAGATGGGAATGGATTTAAGTGAGAGTGGATCTTTCTGAATCTGTTGTATGCTTCTTTCTAATATTTGGAGTGTGTGTGAAATGAGAAGGGGATGTGGTTATTTATAACCTCCGACCTAGTTTTTTGGTAATTCCTGGTGATCCTAGGGGCAAAAAGCGGTTGAAGGGTTGGGATTGGAGGTTGTCACATGACATCATCTTATGTGTTAGATGATGTGGTAAAAGGGTAATTTTGGGTAAGGAGAAGGACATTGGAGTAAATACACCTTAATTGCACACTTAAGGTCATTTGGAAGTCAGCTTGGTTCTCCTTATATCGTCGATCAACCAGTAATTTGTTGTAGTGATGGAAGAAACACAATTGTTTGTATTTAGACTTTAGATATGTTTTCAATACAAGATTCATACTCTCACTTCATTTCGTGCTCACCATGCCAGCGCAGAATGTATTTCTTTCATAAATTAATGCCCATTTTTCTCTTTTTTTAAACGAATCTTTTAGCCACTTGTTTTCAATTAAACCATACTTCTCGAGCATGTTATTCCATGCATTTATAAACTCTTTCTTCTCCTCATAACCATATACACACTTATTAAAATCATAATAAAAATTTCTGGAACCTTTAAATACCTTGCCAAAGTGTTTTACAACATTTTGGTAGGTATGCCAAATACATAAACAATGATATGTTCCCGGCATCACTGAAGCTATTGCATTAGCCATTGTAGCGTCTTGGTCTGTTAAGATTCCCATTAGTTATTTTTTAGACATTGTACTTAAAAATATTTGAAATAACATTTGAAAGATTCAATCATTTCATCATATAACAATGCCACACCAAATATTATATTTTCCTTATGATGATTTACCCTAATAAATGGGGCAAATGGCCATCCATAACTATTAATTATGTATGTGGTATCAAAGGAAATGATGTCTCCAAACACACTATAGTCCATTATTGACTTTGCATCTGTCCAAAATATATTTTTCATCTAATTATCTTTGTCAAGTTGTATCGCATAGAAGAAAGATGGATTCTCCACTTGCATTTTCTGAAAGTATTCAAGAACAGATCCGACATCACCCTTCTTCATTTCTTTCATTTGTCTCTTTTGTAAGTAATTTTTATTATCGACGCATGTGAAACCCAAATTTTTAAGACCTCTAGATTGTCTACTTAACAATTCTACAACTTCTTTCCTGTTTATTACCAAAGCTTCCATTATATCCATTGTAGCTTTTTGAACATTAGTCATGCCTCTATGTGACCTTAATATGTGCACCTTTGTTGGTATAATAACCTTATGGTTATGCTCTACTATGAACTTAGTCACACTATATTTTTCATTTTTCTGAAGCCTAATCTTCATGCTTGCTGACATTGAGTTCTTGTAATCGGTCGAATATACTTTGGTTGGATGTGTTTTTTCTTTTTTACTTCTACAACCTTCATTAGAACAATAAAATATTCTTGTAAGTATGATCTTACAATCAATAGATTTATTTACACATCCCTTTCGAGCACTGAACCTTGTATTCCTAGCATACCTATTTTAGAACTCATATGTACTCTCGTCAAAGATAAACACCATTCCTACTTTTAGCACTTCATCTAAATTCTTATCTATATCTATCCCTAAATCTTGTCTTGCCCCTTGGTCATCTATTTCAGTATCGAAATCTAATCTTCGATATGGTTAGTAAATGGTAAACTCTTTAATAATTGTGGACTTTCTCCTTAATCATCTCTTTGAACATCAAAATATAATCTTTGATATAGTTGAGAAAATTGTAAACTCTCTAATAATTGTTGGCTTGCTCCTTGATCATTTATTTCAGTATCCAAATATAATCTTCAATGTCGTTGAGAAAATAGTGGACTCTCCAATAATTGTTGGCTTGTTCCTTAATCATCTATTTCAGTATTCAAATCTAATATTTGACAAGACTAAGAAAACGGTAGACTCTAATAATTGTTGGCTTGCTTCTTGATAATCAATTTCAATATTCAAATATAATCTTTGATGCAATTGAGAAAATGGTACTCTCGAAGGTATTAACATCCATTTCACCTATTGACCTACAAAAGAAACATTTATTGGAAGGCAATCAATCAATCAATGGAGAACCACATATTTGGAAAATATAAGGATTGATGCACACTCAAGCAAAACAATGCCTCAACATAAAGCAAATGAGTTTTCAGGCCATTAATGGATGTACACTCAAGCCAAAATCACCATAGTTAAAAAGCCAGTAATTTCCACATGAAATTCTATACAAAAAATCAACATAAACACAAAAGTTAGAGCTCAAATGAGAAATAACTGCAACAAAACAACAAAACCTCCCACTTGAAATTCTCACCCCATAGCCGCCATTTTCCTAAGAACTATATATATAACAACAATAACAACAACAACAACAACAACAACAACAACAATAATCAATTTAAGCATCTTCATTAAAAAAAACTCAATAAAAAACCATTTAGAAAAAACGCGACTGCCCAAGAAAAAATTGAAATTCCATTCCAATCAGACAACTCAATAAAAAACCATTTTAAGGACACAAATTTCCCACCTTTCTTAATTCAAATTCCTCCAAAGAACAATACCCGTATGTAGATACTTCAAATCCTACCCCACAAAATCACATATTAAGTACCCTCAAAATCTTCCCGAAAACAAAACCCAAAATGCCAATTTAAATCCTCCAAGTGAAGAAAACTCAAAATGCAAAATTCCTTTTCTCTAAGCAAACAAACTCAAGAAATCCTGATCTTAGAGATGTTAAAGCTAAAATTAGCACAAAGAAATGAGGAGAAAATAATTTTAATTTTACATGATTCCATCTTCTCATCAAGAACCCAATTGAGTGCCCTTTCAGGTGGTTCAATCAAGGGTGAATGCTTAGGAATGAAATCCCTCCATCTAACCTGAACAACTATGAAAAATAAGTAAATGATATATTTGTTTAAGAAGAAAATTTTATTAATCAAATTGAAGTTGGTAACAAAAAGGTCACAATTGTTCAAATTTACTTTTCTCATTTGAAATTCTTCCATCCCAAAAGGTTTGGTCCATGAGAGACAAGCACAAACCTTACATTGATAGATTTGGTGTATGACAAAGAGAAAATACCAAATCTTAAGATTTTTGAGCAAGGACAAAAAAACCTTCAAACAACCTACATATCATACTAAACTTACATTGATTTATATCCAAAAATTAACTTCAAACAACCCACAAAAACTAACTTCTGCCTCCATCTTTCTATAGGAGTTGAGATCGTTGCCAACTTGTTGGGAAAAATGCATTGGAACTCATTTCCGATGGCAACTAGCATTCCCTCATTATAATATCTTGGTTTGTGATCCACTAAATTATGCATAAAATTTTGGGTGGTTTGCTTTGAATTATTGAGTATATGAATTAAAAGTGGGAATCTATACCACTATTTGGCCTTATTTAACAGTAAAGACCATAGATATGCATAAAACTACATAAAAAATTGATTCTTATGTCAAAGACATTCATTAAAAGATACTTTCAAAAGGTAATCATCCAAATTAGGTGCGTAAAGCTTGATTTGAAATTGTTAGTTAAGGTCGATTCCTTCATTTTCAAAAGGTTCCATAAATATTTATAATGGAAATTGTATTCTAACGTACCAAAAATAAAAAAGAACAAAAAAAAAAAACCAACCTTTCAGGAAAAATAGATGTTGAAAATTCTGAAAAGTTGGTAAAAATGAGAAATCCATAAATGAAATCTTGAATCTACTTGACTACCTTTTTAATACAAAAAATGAATATCAAACCTTTCATTATTTTAAAAAAAATGCAAGAACATTAAACAACAAATAAAATTTTTTGATTAGATGTATACAAAGGCTCAATCAGAAAAGAAAAAGATTAAAAAAATAGAATATATGATTAAAAGATATGTTCATTACCAATTAAGATGAATGGCTTAAGTTAAATTACTCAATTGAAATACGCACGATCTGGGTTAAGGTACCAATTTTGCCAAGTTAAAAAAATCAATGTTTAGTTGAGATGATCAACATTATTATTTTTCTTATTTTCTTTCACTCTTTAAAACAATCTCATTGTTGTGTAGATGCCTTGCATTCTTCAGGTCACAGTCGACCATGAGGATTCACGGTCGACCATAACTCACTGCGATGTTCACGGTCGACCGTGGTGAACCCCATGGTCGACCGTGACCCTCTATAATGGTTCATGATCGACTGTGGGTGCGACCATCAGGTTTCATGATTTTACATGAAATAAGGTATTTAAGCTCATTTTTCTCATTGGGGCTTAAGGTTGATAGAAAACTAATATAAGTGTTTTCTCAAGGGGGTAGGGTTAGCCAAGGGAAAGGGTGGGGACTTGGGAAGAAGTTCTCAAGGGATCTAGGGATTTTCTAGAGGTGTGCATTGCAAGGGGAGATCAAGTACATCTATATCAAAGAAGGTGAGTCTGTACAATTCTAAGGTTTTTTTTTATTATAGTGGATCTCCGTCGTTTTGTGCCCTGGTTTTTTCTCGCAAGGGGTTTTCCTCGTAAAATATCATTGTGTTTGTAATTGTTTGCTTTTGGTTTCGTTATCCTGCGTCATTATATTGTTCTATCTTCATTTATCATACTTCCACAAAGCGCATGGATTGGTGGTGGTGTCAGATCTGAATTTCTAACATCTAGGGTTTGATCCGAGTTTGTTATTGGCTCGGGTTTACATCATTGTGGTATGACATTGAGCAGGTTCACTCACAACAAAGTGGTATTAAAGAGTCAGGTTGGACATTTGGGTTTGAGTGAAGATATTTGGATTAAAATTCGATATACAAAAGTTTGATGGGAAGAACAATTTCTGTTTATGACGGCAAGAGGTCAATGACATTCTAGTTTCACAAGGGTTGAACAAGGCATTATTAGAAACAAAATCGAAGAAGATATTAGATGATGATTGGAGCGATATCGGGGAGAAAGCTATGAGCACCATCTATAAAGCTATGAGCACCATCTGTTTATGTCTGTCAGATGAGGTTATGTATAATGTCCTAAATGACGAATTATCTCTGATGATGTGGAAGAAGCTAAAAGACCTATACATGTCAAAGTCCCTCACAAATAAGTTATTTGTGAAGAAACAACTTTTCTGAATGAAATTGAAAGAAGTAGTGGATCTTCTGGAGCACATGAACTTGTTTACTAAGCTATATGGCGAGTTGGTGAGGCACGGAGAGACGGTCAAGTAAGAAGACAAATTTATGCTATTTTTAGCATCGCTTCCCTCATCATACAACCATCTCGTCACTACTCTGTTGTATGAGAAGAATACAATGAAACTTAGAGAAACCACTGCAACACGTTTCCAACGAGATAAGGAAGAAGTTAAGTGATGAGAACTCTTAGGCGGAAGGGCTAGTCGCGAAAGGGGGTTAGGGACGTGGATGATCCATGGAGTGATCTCTATCAGACAAGAAGAAAAAGTCCAGATTGAAGTTTAAGGCAAAGGACAAGTGCTTCTATTGTGGCATTAAGGGGCACTTCAAGAGAAACTGCTAGAAACGGAAGGATGTCATGGGAAGCAAAAGAAAAGGAAAAGGGAACACAAGTGAATCAACGAGCGTAGCATAAGAGAACTCAGAAGGAGACCTCCTCTCGGTCTCTTCAGGTGTAAGTCGTCTCTCAGACATTGGGATTTTAGACTTGGGATGTTTATATCACATGTGGCCAGATAATACTTAAATCGATTCCTAAAAGTCCTATGATGGTGGAAGTGTTCTGATGAAAAATGATGCAACATATAAGGCCATCAGAATAGGGACCATCTAGGTAAGGATGTTTGATGGAGTCATTCGGACTCTTGGTGATGTCAGGCATGTCCCAGATTCGAAGAAAAATTTAATATCCTTGGGAGTTTTAGATACAAATAGTTGCACATTCACTACATCTGGTGGTGTATTAAAGGTCACCAGAGGTGCCATGGTGTTTATGAAGGGACATAAGATTGGAAAGTTGTACAAGTTAGTTGGGAGCACAGTTATGGGTGAGGCTGCTACCACCTCACACATAGAATCCGGCATAGATGATACAAATATGTGGAATATGCGGTTACGACATACGAACGAGAGGGGCATGATGAAACTCTATAAATGAAAACTGTTGAAGGGAGTTAAGGCATGCAAGATGGATTTCTATGAGCATTGCATCCTAGGTAAGTAGTGTTGGGTAAGGTTCAAAACTACTACACACACTAGGAGCGGGGTGCTCAACTATATTCATTTCGATGTCTGGGGACTAGTGACAGTACCGTCTAAGGGAGGGGCACGATACTTCGTGACCTTCATAGATCATTACTTGATAAAGGTTTACTTCATGAAGCACAAGACTGAAGTGTTCACCAGGTTTAAGCAATGAAAGGCAAAAGTAAAGAAGCAAACTGGGAGACAGGTCATGTGTCTCAAGTCAGACAATGACACGAAGTACAGAGAAGTGGAATTCATGAAATTTTACAAGGATCAAGGCATCACAAGACACTTCTCAACTCCGAGGACCCCACAAAAAATGGAGTGGCAGAGAGGATGAATACAACTTTATTGGAGAGGGTGAGAAGTATATCGTTACATGTAGGGCTACCTAAAAGCTTCTAGGCTGAACTGTGAACATGGCGTGCTACATAGTGCATCTTTGTCGGGTATGAGAAGGGTATGAAAGGTTATAAACTTTGGGATCCAGTTGCTCAAAAGGTGGTTATTAGCAGAGATGTCATCTTTAATGAGGTGTCAATGTTGAGAACAAACAAGGAAGTTGCAGCTGAGAAGTCGAATGAGACCAAGAGATTGTCAGTCCAAGTGGAGCCAATTGAGTAGGTTATTGAAGGTCAAAATCAGCAGGAGTAAGACACTAAGCAAGATAATCATCAGGATACATAGGAAAGTTTAGCCGAGAACATGAAGAAAAAAACCATTAGAGCCCCGGTTCGATACGGGTTCGAAGACACCTGGTCTCTTTTGCTTTAGTCATGAGGATTGGAGATCCCTCTACCTTCCATGAAGCAAAATCTGAAAAGGATGGGAACAAGTGGTTGTCGGCCATGACAGAAGAGATAGAATCGCTCTACAGGAATCAAACATGAGAGTTGGTGGAACTTCCTAAAGGTCAGCGGGCTATAAGGTGCAAATGGGTTTATAGGAAGAAAGAAGCATTAACAGAAAATGATGGTAAAAAGTACAATGCAAGGCTCGTAGCGAAGGGGTATTCACAGAGGAAAGGAGTCAATTACAATGAAGTTTTCTCTCCAATTGTAAAACATACCTCGATCAAGGTGCTACTGTTGATGGTAGCGAAATCTAATTTGGACTTGGAGCAACTCAATGTGAAGACGACATTCCTTCATGGGAACTTGGAAGAAGTCATTTACTTAAGGCAACCTTAAGGTTTCGAGGAACTTAGTAAGGAAGGCTACGTGTGTAGGTTAAAGAAGTCATTGTATGGGCTTAAGCAGTCTTTAAGGCAGTGGTACAAGGGGTTCAATTCCTACATGGTTGAGATTGGGTATAACAGGTGCAAGTATGATTGTTGCGTATACTATAGGTTATTTGAGGACGGGTCCTACTACTGATGCTTTATGTAGATGTCATGCTAATTATTGCAAAGGACAAAATGGAGATACACTTGCTTAAATCTTTGTTAAGCAAGGAGTTTGGCATGAAGGATCTGGGCGCTACAAAGAAGATCCTAGGCATGAAGATTAGCAGAGACAGAGTGTCTGGAAAGCTATGGCTTTCTCAGAAGGGTTATATGCAGAAGGTGCTAGAGAGATTTCACATAAAAAGTGTTAAGTCAATTAGCACACCTCTAGCAAGTCACTTTAAGTTGTCAGCTAGGTCGTGTCCAAATATAGAAGAAGATATTTCAGAAATGTCACAGGTGTCATACGCTAGTGCATAGGGAGTCTAATGTATGCAATGGTTTGCATGAGGCCAGTGTTGAGGGTTAAATATTGCATATCACACCCCAGTTATTGCCTGGATTTACGAACATGGTACTGTTTAACAGCCCGATTTAATCCTGTTTGTGATGCAGGGTGTATTTACGAGCTTGGGTTGAAATAGGATGCTAAAAGCTGAGATTTAACACTCAAAATTCACCAAAGCATGGGACAGATCCCAGGGGACCAAGATTGACGGCTTTACACGCCAGAGATTCGAGAAAATCGAGAAACTGAAGCTTAAGTGGCCTAAAAATCAGCAAAAATGCAACATCATAGGGTTTCCACCATCTGTTTGGCTTGAAGCTTCATACATGGCTTGAGGACCATAAATTAACCGTACGCGTCAAATTTCAACCATTGGATCCTTATGAAAGTGGCCCAACTAACAGATCAGCCCCTAAAACAGTGATTTGGGGCTCACCTGATCGCTGGACATACTTCAATTTTGGTCTCAACCCCTTAATCTACATTAGGATAGGAATGGAAGGAGTGTATTCGTCGTATATATCAAGAAGGGACCCACCTTACATGGTGCGTGTGCACAGCACACGCAAGGCCGCCGTGCACTGGACGGGTAGCCCGGTCAAAGACGGGTTGACCCGTCTTTCTTCATGTGCAGGGACAGCGGACGGACGTCCGTCCGTCAATTTTCGCTTGTGGGCGCCACCCATCATCCATTTCGGTGATTGGCACCGTCCATTCGTGCCGTGGGCCAGCCATAACCTACGCCTAGGTGTCCCTTCTCCACCATGCAAGCATACGTGTGAAGATCTCAACCGCACGCAAGATGAACTGTAACATAGAAGATCTTGTGGGCCACATCGAATCCAATCTAAAACTAGCCATTTCTTACTGGTTTTTCGAGAGGATCACAATGAACGGAGTGGATTTCTTCATCGAAGCCGATAAAGGGGCCCACCATCGTGACAACGTCAATTACGCTGCTCTGTTTCGCACTGGGCATCAGGCGAAGTGTTGTGGGCCACCATCGGACATCAAAGGTCCAATCCGGACCATCCAGTACGAGACCAAGGGTCCTCTTATCGAAGCCTAGGTGATAAATTGGTAAGAAACAACAGAGATCCATGGTTAACTGTCTAAAAAGAGGACGAACTGTAGAAGCATAAATCTCATGGGCCATGCCGAATTCAAGCCTAATTGGTCCATTTCAGACCAAAAATCTAACATGAACCCACTGGATGGAGTGGATTTCTTATCTAACATTAATCCTGGGCCCACCAATCATCATAAATGCGTAAGATCCTCTCTTTTGATTCTGCTGTGTAAACAGAGGGTTTCCGACTTTGTTACTGTAACAACCCGTACTTTCATTACTTGGCTATTACAAAAAATAAAAGACTCGAATTAGTATAAACACAAATCCAATTAAATGGAACATTTGCCTTTGTCATTACATTTAGTGGATCTTTTGAAGAAATTTTCATCCTTAGACCTAGCCATCTGGCCATTGCTTACTTGAGCAAATGTTGTAGTTAAGCATGCAACTGCAAGGATACACATTTGCTCAAAATAACTTGATCAAAGGGTTAAATGGAGAAACACACCATAGTTTGGGAATTAAATGACTAAAGAATCATGTGAAACTAACTATTTGAATGCACTTAAATTAGCTCATGATTATGGATCCATTCTAGATCAAATTAGGATCAATCCGACCACTAGATCTATATAAATCCACAAATAGGAATCGAAAGTTAAAAGTAGAGCTCACCTTAGCATATGAATTGCTTAACAAACAGTCAAAATGTCCTAACAGGTCCAGTAGATTCAAATGGACGGTGCAGATTGCACCATACAGAAGTGTGGATCCCATGCACTTGGTGCAAGTGCACGGGATGCGTGCAACCTCTGTGCACCGGAATGTACAGCTCGGTCAAATGCGTTTGACCCGAGAAAAGCCTCTAAAAGAGAGATTTCTCTCTTCTCTAGTTGCCGCTCACGAGAATTTGAACAGGGGACGTCCGTTCACGAGGTCTGTGGCCCACTTTTCGCGATCAAGTGAGTGATCCAAGCTGTCCTTCATGCATGGCCTTCGAATCCATCAAAAACCATGTCTTCCCCACGCGTTGAAAGGCACGTGCGTGCTTGCAAACATTAGCACAAGATAGACGCGCGTACATGGTTTTCGAAAACAGAAACTTTCCGTTACTGACGTGATATGTGGCCCACCACTGTGATCGTTTAGCCTGATCTCTACCGTCCATCATGTCAGGACGGAAGATCCGACCACACCCTAAGTTTCTACGTGTGAAGTTGGGCACGTGTGTACTCACCGCACCTGACGCAAGTAGTGCTGCATGCGGTAGCTTCCGAAAGCGGGAATCTTTCGTACTGCAGACTGGCTAACAGTGTAAGCGATTCTCCTCCCATCCTAACCACCCATGCAAAGGAATTCCAGCCCTCCATTCTCTCCACATAGCTTAGGGTTTCCATCGTAAGAGAGAAAGCTACCGTAACTCTAATACTTCGAATCCCATTGAGATCTGTGAATGTTCGTCCAAAATATGGACCTCACGGAGTTTATAGGACCTATCCACACCAACCAAACGTTATAAATCATTGGATTTACCATTAATCTGGATTTCGCTATGATTGGAGGAGTCATCTCCTCAGTCGGGGAAACCCATCATCGGGTGATGAGGCCCATTCTCTGATCAGGGCCGATCATCAGGCGGACCCATATGTCAGAAATCCATCCATGTGATCTGATCATAAATGTACAAAAAAGTATTAGCCGACATTCCATTTAAACTTCAAGCCGAACCATTTTTACCACACACCTAACTGATCCCGTGGTTAGTTTAGAAGTGTCTAGAAGCGGATTGGAATGCTTAAATACCCTCTTTCCTTTTAGGGCAGCGGATTCAAAAAGAAAAAAAAAAAGAGAAAATAGGGACAGAGAGGAGAAAAAGGGCGCCGCCTGGGTGTTGCATCGAGCTAAGCTAACTCAGTCTGGTTTGCGATGAGTCAAGCTGACTCCGTGCATCTTTGACTACTGGACATGAAGGAAGGTAAAAGAGAAAGGGAACGATAGAAAAGAAAAGGAAGAAGAGAGAATCAAGAAGAGAAGGAGGAGGGAAACTCAGAGAGCCTCTTACCGCTACCGAGTCGACTGGGTCGTGCCGAGTTCATGAGGCGAGTCTGCGTTGAGTCAAAGGGAGCTGTTGGAGGCATGGCTGAAGGTTGAGAGAGAGAGGGAGTAAGAGAAAGAAGAGAGAAGGAGAAAGAGGTTGGAGAGAGAGAGAGAGAAAGAGCATGTCTGTGCGTCACACCAACTCGACTTGAATTGAGTTGGCTAGATCCTGAGGTGAGTCATTGGATGTCTATTGAGTTTGGTCTAAGGCTAGGCTCTTTGCTGGCCGATTCAGGAAGCAACAGAGCAACAAGGAGAAAGGAAGAAGAGAAGAAGCAAAAGAAGAAGAAAATGAGGAAGAAAGAAGGACAAGAGAAGGATGAGAGTATGGTGCTGTCGAGTTTGAGTCAACTCAACTGAGTCAGACTGGGGTGGGTTGATTCCATGGGTCCAATGTCCATTCTTGGACATGGATGATTGAGAAGAGAAAGAAAGAGTAAGATAGGAGAAGGAGAAAGGAAGAAAAAGGAAGATGAAGAAGGCCAGTTGGGGGAGTTGATGAGTCGAATCACCGAGTCGAGCTACTAAGTCGACTAATGTGAGTCATCTTGCCTTCTCCAAATTGAATTTTTGATTTACCATTAATTTTCATTGTTATGATTATTATGATTATTAAACAACTAACCATTAGTAGACTATTCAAGATAACATTAGTTATTATGAATAAAATTCTAATTACTAAAGTACTAGTATTTTATTCATCATTCTAAAACATTATCATTACCATCACAATGATTATTATTACCATGTAGTTAATATTAATTGTATTGTCATGATAATAATTATTTTGTAGTTACCTACATTATTAACATTTTACTTAATTATACATCAATTATAGTGAAAACCCTAAAATCTAGGCTTAGACCAAAACTCTAGAATGAAACCCTAAACCTAGGTTATGATCTTAACCACAGATGGGGTCTAAACTGGGATCTAACTATACCATTTTACAATTCCTGATAGGATCCAATCCTAAACTGTGCGCATGAATTCCAACAAGTGTTGAAAAGTGAAGCTGACTCCAAGGTGAGGATCACCCTTCAAGCTTTTCTACATCTTGATAATTAGCTTGGTTTATTTATCTTTTTACGTTTATATCATTGATTGCTTAAATAGTGAATTTCTCATATTGATTTGATTCCTTGTGATGATTGATAAATTAGATTTAAATTCAATAATTGAATATGCAGTAAGATTTAAATACCTCGATTTTAATTTGAAATGAATGCTCTGGATATGCATGTAATATATCGATATTATACATGATTTAATTTATCATTCATGATCACTTGATAGAATGATGGGAGGTCCTCGAATTAGTAGCCATTTGTAAAATGGATTAATGAAATTATACAATGGGCTTTCCATTTATGGATCATTTGTTGCCTGAGTGGCTTTAGGGACAATCCATTTTTATTACATTCTTATGATGGATTATTTGCCCTTATGGCTCGTATTTGCCCTGCGTGGCTTTGATTGGTTATTTGCCCTTTTGCGGCTTTGATAGGCTATTTGCCCTTTGGGGCTTTGATTGGCTACTTGCCTTTGCGCCTTTGATGAGTTATTATTAAATAACCCTTTGATGGTAAGTTTCACTGATTGAACTACGATGGCCACTAGTTGAAGAGGTTACCCTTAAAATTTTATATTTGATAGTCTTATGAGCCAGGGATGGTGAAATGGGACACTATGCTTGAGCTGTCGGCCTATGCTGGGTGACCAACCCCCCATAGTGACATTTGAGCTTTCTTAAATTGATTGTTTGAAATTGGAATAATAATGGTTGGGCTAATCATGCATTTTCATGGCATACGGTCTTTTTCGGGTGACTAATTCTCTCTGGGCGTACCATGAGTACTTTTCCGGGTGGCTAGATCTCCTTGGACGATTTATATATATTATCATGGTCTTTACCGGGTGGTTAGTTCTTCTTGGGCGTACCTTTGTATATTTTTTTGGGTGACTAATTCTTCTTGGGCGATCTATATTATATGGTCTTTTTCGGGTAACTAGCTCTCCTTGGGTGTACCTTTGAGTATTTTTTTGGGTGGCTAGTTCTCCTTGGGCGACCTCATTGCATAGTCTTTTTCGAGTGGTTAGTTCTCCTTAGGCGTACCTTTGAGTATTTTTCCGGGCGGCTAATTCTCCTTGGGTGACATTTTACGAGCTGGATGTGCATCCCCAGGTCTGTGAGTATGTGCATGCATTCATACATTTAAATTAGATTATCTTGTATGATTTATTTAATGAATGCGTATCTGATGAACCTTATCTGATTTTCATGGTAATTTTTGTGCAATATTTGTTATACACTGCCTTTGTTAACTATACTTAATTATCTTAGTGATACGATAAATCTTAAGGGGTATACCTCACTACGATTGCCATTGACTCTATCAAACTGTACTCAGTGTGAAGGAGACATAGATGACGCGTATGTTGGTGTTCATGTGGAATGGGAGGAGCCAGATGATCTTGCGACTCTCCATTCTTAATTTTATTTGTATTTAATTTATGTTGTTATGTTTGTAAAGGTTAAGATATTGGTTTGTATAAGTTTCTTGGTAACCATCTGAAATCTTGGTTATGAATATTGGATTCCCTCTAATATCTGATTTATTTCCATCCCGCTATATTATTAACTTTGATAAAATAAAAAAAATATATACGTGAAATTTGGGTATTTTCAAAGGTTAACGCTCGGGTTTTTGGAACATGAGTAGTGTACTCGGGTTTTGAGAACCAGGGTGTTACAGTTACAGCAGTTGCTTCAACTGACGCAATCATTGCCTGCTGGCTATAAAAGGGAGTTTGAGAGAGGAAGGAGGGATCCAATCTTTTTTATCAAATCTGGGGCAGCCGTGAAGGCCAGAGACGTGAAGGAGAGACGAGAGAGAGAGAGAGAGAGAGAGAGAGAGAGAGAGAGAGAGAGAGAGAGAGAGAAGTGAAGCGGCTTGGACGTGGAGTGGAGCACATCTTCCTTCCATTGGTTCCTCTTCCTTTTTCTTTTTATGAGATTTTAGCATGTCTATGACAGGCTAAACCTTTTAGCTAGGGCTAAGAGGTGAAGCTTGTAGCGTGATTAGGATGTTAGCTTTGCTTTGACTCATGGTTATTGAACTCTTATAGATTCTAGTTTGATTATTAAGGAATACTTTCAGTTTTAATGGTTTATTTTGACTCAAATTATAGTAGATCTGTAATAGCTTTGAGTATGTTCTTTTCATTATGGGATTGTGAACTTAGGAAGCCCCGTTGTTCACCATTGTCTCCTAGGCATGGTTGGGTGATGGAACCCTTCCTAACTTTCACAATTCTCTCATGATTGGCTGTGAGAATGGTAAATTACTGTTGTTTGCCATAGTCTCACGTCCAAAATTTCACCATTCTTATCTATTAAGGATTAGATCCATGAGAAGTTCAGAGATCTGACAAATCTTTTCATACCAATTAGATAGGATAGGACTCTGATTCCAATTGTGTCCTTAAATCAATGCAAGGTAGCTTCCCAATTGCTACAAGTGGATCCTTGACACCCTAGTTCTCACCTTTATTTTTTTTAGCTTTTAATTAATCTATTTACTATTATTCCTTTAAAATTCCTCTGATTTAGATTTCGTCTTAGTCTAGTTCTAGTTCTACTTAGTTTCAGATAACGTACAAGTTTCAGTTCCTTCGGATTTAACCTCGGTCTCACCGAGTTTATTATTACATCACAACCCTATACTTGGGGAGTGAACAAGTTTTTGGCACTGTTGCCGGGGACTGACAACTACGATTTTTTGAAATTAATTGGATTTAGAATTAGTTTAAGATTTTTACTAACTTTAGTTTTAGATTTTTTTTGCTTTCTATTTGATTTTCAGAACTAACTTTCCTGTTTTGTAGGGTTGTTGATAGATCTTCTAAATTGGTAACTTTGTCCTAATTTCTTTACTTTCTCTATTCTTTAGATTAGGTCTTATCTCCTAGATAATAACTTGGTTTGTTTTGTTTTGCAGGATCTTAACATACTGTTGGTAGGATCTTTTCTTACTTCTTATTTGGTAACATCTTTCTAACTTCTCCTTTTACTTTCCATACTGTTGTAGGATCTTTTTTTTTTTTTTTTTGTAAGGATTAGATTCAAAATTAAGGTTTCACTATGAACGAACAAGAGTGGCTAGAGTGGGCACGTGAGTATGGTAATTTATTTTTAGAAAATGAGAGGTTCCGTGAAAACGTGTTAGATGCTTATGCTTGGAAACAACCTATATCTCAAGATTTTTCTCAAACCGACATCGAGAATCATTTAGAACGTTATGCTCCATCGGTTAATAAGTCCGTACGCGATCATAATTGTGGGAATGAGGATTATTATCAACCATCATATTCTCCCACGTATGATCCGCATGACTATAACCAGTGGAAACATCAAAATTGGGAAGATGAACCAACAACATGTTATAATGATTATTCTCTTGGATACCCTACCATTGAGATCCAACCAGAAACAATCCAAGAAGATTCCTTTCAGCATAACATGGCCTGTTTTGCGAAAACTATAAAAACTTTGGAAGCACTTACTTCAAGTGATAATTCTCTTAGGCCCTCTACCTTGAAAATTCAACCAGAAACAATCCAAGAGAATTCAATTCAAAATTCCTTCCAAACTCTAGAGCCCAGCCAACAAAATACACTTCAAAGATTATAAGAACTTATAAAAGATATTCAACAGGGGAGTTCACATGATGCGATTGTGGAGAACTCTGGAATTTGGAATGATAAGTTGGATTCCATTAATGAGCATATGGTTCAATTTCCTAATGAGTTGATCTCGATGACTATTCAAAAGAATGGTCAAGAGACGTAGGTGTCTTTCAAATATAATGATGATTTCACACTTCACTCACATGATACACTAGATTTCAATGATGAGCAAGAGGTTAGTTTATGTGAACCTCAACCCAATCTGGAAATAGAATGTGAGGAAAGCGATCCCATCCCAAGTGTGCACTGCACTGAACTAGAATATGATGAGTATTGGGATGACGATCATGAATGTGCAGCCCCAGCTCTCTTAGAATTAATCTCAAGTTTGGTCCAGGTCAATGATTAAGAAGTACACGAAGTGGTCGGTCATAATGAGCCACTCCCCTCACTTGACATGTCTGATTTAAAAGTGGTTGACGAGCCCCTTACAACCAACCCCTCTAGCTCTTGTGAAACATGTTTGGACCACTCCTCTGAATCAAATGATGCTATTATTCGGGAGAAGGATGAATTGCTCGCTACGACTCTGGAATTTGAAACCACACAGTTAAGGCCACTATCTGAGCTATGCACGTTCGCTGATTCAATGCCTCGATTAAGTAGTTCCAATGAATAGAGTGTTCACATCAGTGCTTTACCTATTGATTTCCACTCTGTCTGTACAGGGCAAGAACAGGAGAGCATATGTTCATCCACTTTCAGAGACGATGGAATCATTAGGCAGATCATCACAAACTTTGATGCGAAAAACGACCCATTCTCAGATGAATTACCCAACTCTTTGGACGATTGCTTGGCACAATTTTTAGATTCAAATGATCCTATATTAAATAAATAATGGATGCCTTGCAAGAGAATATCTTGGTAGTTGTTACTAATCGAGAAAACCCTTATTCTGAAGCCTCTTCTTCCCCAGATCCTAAATGTCTACCATTAAAGGAGGAGAAGCTCACAATGGAACCGAAGTCTGGAACTTTCGAATATGTTGAGACTACATCACTTCTTGAGAAGTTTTCTAAACTTCATTTACTTGTAGTCTCTGATTCACCATGAGATAATAACACTGAAACTTCTTCTGTCACAGGTGAATCGTATTACTCTGGATACCTCAAGCAATTCAACAAAAATTTTTTTATGAGGTACATACGTTTCTCTGGAAAGTTATGCTCCAGGGCATCCAAGCCTATTGCAAAAAGGGCTTTTGGATGATCCTATTGAGGAACTTACTAAGAAACTTATTATTCACTCCCCAAGTATAGGGTTGTGATGTAGTAATAAACTCGGTGAGACTAAGGTCGAATCCCAAGGGACGGATACCTGTACGTTATCTGAAACTAAGTAGAACTAGAACTAGACTAAGATGAAATCTAAATCGATTGTAATTTGAGGAATAATTGTGAAATATTAATCTAAAACTTAAGAAATTTAGGGAAAGGAAACTAGGGATTTAGAAGATCCACTTGTAAAGATCAGGGAGATCTTAGGCCTGCTTCAAGAACTCAACTGGACTTAGAGTCCCATCTTCATCTAGTTGAAGGGTGTAACCATGGAAATCATGTCTGAACTTTCTTTGATATAGTTTTCAAGAGATGAAAGGTATATGAATTAGAATGGATTCCATCACCAAACTATGCCCAGGAGATAAAGCAAACAATATAATTAAACTAATTGACAACTAATCATTGATGTATGAAGGTTATGAAGGGTACCGTCATCCAACCATGCCCAGGAGACAATGGTTGACAACAGGGCTTCCTGACATCATAAAATTAAAAGGAAAGGAGCATGCTCAAAGCTATCGCAGACCCATTGTAATTTTAGTCACAACAGACCATTAAAAACTAAAAACATTCCCTTAATTAAACTAAAATCAACATCAGTTCAGTCTAAACAAAAGGCATAAACAAAGGGTATCCCATCATGCTACAAGCTTCACCTCTTAGCCCTAGCTAAGAGGTTTAGCCTATCATAAACATAGTGAGGCTAAAAGTCTCTCACAAGTATTAAGGAAGAAAAAATAAAAAATAAAAACAAAGAAGAAGGAGAAACAAACTCCCAGCCGGCTGCCTGTTGATCTCTCTCTCCCTCTCTCTACGTCCACCTCCCCCCTTGAATCCCTTCACTTCTCCCTTTTATAGAAGCTGTAGGAGGTCGCTGCTGTTGCTTGAGACGGTACGGAAGGCTGGAGTGCGAAAATCGTTTGCAGTAGACTCCTTGCGGAACTCTACTTCTGCACAAGAAAACGCAGAAACTGACTGCGTTTGGAATGAGTTTGAGAGGAGGAATATTCCCTTCTTTGAAATCTGCCAGCATGGTGAAGGTAAGAACCCCATTGATTGATGAAATGGACGGTTTGGATCAATGATCTGATCATGGACGGTGGCCCACAATCGCTCGAAATTTCAGGATTTCTCGGACGCGTGTAAAGCCTACGAGGACGTGCTGGCATGTTCGATGGGCCCCGCAGTAATTTTTTTTAATGAAATCCACCCCGTCCATCAGATTCCTCTCGAAATTTCAGTCGGAATGGACTAGTTTTTGTCTAGTTTTGATGCGGTCCACTGTTGTTTTGCTTCCGCCGTTCATCCTACGTTTTCTGAAGATTCACGTGCGTACACGTGCATGGGGCCGAAGGGCGAGCTTGGTGAGAGTCTTGGCCACTCCACGGAGCAATTGGACAGTCTGAATCATCCATTTGGATGAGGAGTGGGCCCCACTGTGCGAAAACAGCGGATGTTGGTGTGTCCGTTGTTTGTCCGCATTGGAGAAGGAGAAGGAGAGAGGAAGATGGTCGGGTCAGCGTCGGTTTGACCCGACCTTGCGTCCAGTGCACCTCCCGTGGACATGTACCCTGTGTATATGCAATATGCATTGGGGTCCATCATAATATTCATGAGAAATCCGATCCGTCCATACGTTTTGTTACCTCATTTAAGGGGTTGAGATTAAAATTAGAGCATATCTAAATATCAGTTGGGCCTAGAATTAATGTTTTATGGGCTGATTTGTCCATTGGACGACTTTTGTAGGGATCCAACGGATGAAATTCGACGTGTACGGTTAATTTGTGGTCCATTGGCCACCTATGAAGTTCCAAGCCGAACAGATGGTGGGAACCCTATGATCTTGCGTTTTGGATGATTTTCGGGCCACTTGAGCTTCAGTTTCCCAAATTTCTCGGATCTCTGGCATGTAATTCTGTCGATCTTGGTCCCCTAGAGTCTGTCTATGGCCTTAGTGAATTCTGAGTGATAACTCTATGCTTTTGGCACCCTTTTCCAGTCCAGACTTCTAAATACACCTTGCATCACAAACACAATTAAAATAGGCCATTAAACAGTATCATGCTCGTAAAAGCAGGTAGTAACGGGGATCTAATATGTAATATTCGACCCTCAACACTTATCAAGATATTGGCTGGAAGAGGAACCTTGCGTCATGACTCAGTAGTTTTTCCCTACTTTCATAGGACTATGGTAGTTTGCTTTATGCTGTTTTAGGTTAGATGGTTTTATGCCACTAGGTTAGTTTGCTTTCCAGTTGCTTTAGGATAGTTTTCTTTAACTCTTGTGCTTCGCCACTCTCACGCCGCGTTCTTTTTGGAAAAAGCTTCTTGATTCCTTCGTCCAGGTACTATCTCTCCATCACATCTTCTGTACTTTCATTGTCCCATGTACATTGCATGCTCATATCTTTTACAATGAGGACAATGTAGATTTTGGGTTGAGGGTGGGAGATTAGGTTACCTAATCAGTGTTTTCTTGGTCTTGAGCAAAAATTGTGAAAAATTTTAATTCTTTTTGGAATTTCTTGTGAATTTGAAGTGATTTTAACAGCCATCTTGGATTTAACAATACAAGATAAGTGATGTTGGTAATTTATGACTCTTGGATTTAGTTATCTGTTAGATTTTACAGTTAAGTTTGAATTATTAATCCATTATTAGAAGTTGTAAACATTGATTGAGTCATGATTTCACAAGACACATCTCGCTTGCACATTAAGGTTTCAGTTCGATATTGAATTGTAACTTGGTGATCATTAAACATGGAAGAAACTAACCTGGGGAATTTGTCCATCATATTTAATAAGAAGAATATATATTTAAAAAGAAAGAGAAGAAAAAAAAAAGAGAAAAAAAAAGAAAGAAAAGAATGAAAAAAGAAGAAAAGAATACCCAGCAAAAAAAGAAAAAAAAAAACAGTTGTCATCAGGAAATGGTTGGGTATATGATCTTCACCATAGGTTTGCTCCCTATAGGTGCGGATTCGATTCCCCTCCCTCTCGATGAAAAAAATCAAAAGTTGGAAGAATGGAAAAGAAAACTGTAAGGCAAGTTCTGGTTTAGGTTTTGGTTATCCTGATTGCTCTTTGGATCATTAATGTTATCATGGAAATAGACAATTGGATCTCTTAATGATGGTAAGTCGGGATTACACTATACACCTATGGAACTTAATGTTTAGAATTTTTCTAATTGATGGATTAATACTTTAAGCCGGACTATGAAATTTACCATGCGCTTGAGTCTATGAGAAATTAATGCCAACATTCATGAATCTTAGAATTCTAGGATCTGGATTGTTTTTCATAAATCACTCAAGTTTTTGGAAATCGTCCTGTAAGTCTCAACTTATTTTTCGCATACTTTGCTTGGGACTAGTAAGATGCTTGTTAGGGTTTGTGTTAAGGGTCAAATATTACATATCAAACCCCAGTTATTGCTTACATTTATGAACATGGTATTGTTTAACAGCCCGATTTAATCGTCTTTGTGATACAGGGTGTATTTACGAGCTTAAATTGAAATAGGATGCTAAAAGCTAAAATTTAAAGCTCAGAATTTACCAAAGGATGGGACGGACCCCAGGGGACTAAGATCGACGGATTTACATGCCAGATATTCGAGAAAATCGAGAAACTGAAGCTCGAGTGGCCTGAAAATTAGCTAGAATGCAAGATCACAGGGTTTCCACCATCTGTTCGGCTTGAAACTTTATACATGGCCTGAGGACCATAAATTAATTGTACATGTCAAATTTCAGCCATTAGATCCTTGTGAAAGTGGCCCAATTGATAGATCAGCCCCTAAAATAGTGATTTGGGGCTCACTTGATCGCTGGACATGCTTCAGTTTTGGTCTCAATCCCTTAATCTACATTAGGAATGGACAGAGCAGATTCTTCGTATACATCAAGGAGGGACCCACCTTATATGGTGCATGTGCATAGCACACGCATGGCCACCGCGCACTGGATGGGCAGCCCGGTCAAAAACGGGCTGACCCATCTTTCTTCATGTGCAAGGACAGCGGACGGATGTCTGTCCATCGGTTTTCGGCCCCACCCATCATCCATTTCGGTGATCGGCACCGTCCATTCGTCCCGTGGGGTAGCCACAACCTACGCTTAGGTGTCCCTTCTCCACCATGCAAGCATACGTGTGAAGATATCAGCCACACGCAAGATGAACGGTAGCATAGAAGATCTTATGGGCCACACCGAATCCAATCTGAAACTAGCCATTTCTTATTGGTTTTTTAAGAGGATCACAATGAATGGAGTGAATTTCTCCTTCGAAGCTGATAAAGGGGCCCACCATCGTCACACCGTCAATTACGTTGCTTTGTTTCGCACTGAGCGTCGGACGAAGTGCTGTGGGCCACCATCGGACATCAATGGTCCAATCCAGACCATCCAGTTGGAGACCAAGGGTCCTCTTATCTAAGCCTAGGTGATAAATTTGTAAGAAATAACGGAGATCCGTTGTTAACCGTCTAAAAAGAGGACGAACGGTAGAAGCATAAATCTCATGGGTCATGCCGAATTCAAGCTTAATTGGTCCATTTCAGACTAGAAATCCGACGTGAACCCACTGGATAGAGTGGATTTCTTGTCTGACATTAATCCTAGGCCCACCAATCATCATAGATGCGTAAGATCCTCTCTTTTGATTCCGCTGTGTAAACAGAGGGTTTCCGACTCTATTACAGCAGCCGCTTCAACCGACGCAGCCACCGCCTGCTGGCTATAAAAGGGAGTTTAAGAGAGGAAGGAGGGATCCAATCTTTTTTTATCAAATCTGGGGTAGCCGTGAAGGCCAGAGACGTGGAGAGAGAGAGAGAGAGAGAGAGAGAGAGAGAGAGAGAGAGAGAGAGAGAGAGAGAGAGAGGTGGAGCGGCTTGGATGTGGAGTGGAGCACATCTTCCTTCCATTAGTTCCTCTTCCTTTTTCTTTTTATGAGATTTTAGAATGTCTATGACAGGCTAAACCTCTTAGCTAGGGCTAAGAGGTGAAGCTTGTAGCATGATTAGGATATTAGCTTTGCTTTGACTCATGGTTATTGAACTCTTATGGATTTTAGTTTGATTATTAAGGAATACTTTTAGTTTTTAATGGTTTATTGTGACTCAAATTACAGTAGATCTGCAATAGCTTTGAGTATGTTCTTTTCATTATGAGATTCACGTCTTCTTCTAGTTCTACTTCTAATTAATTTCAGAAATGCACAATATAAGTCCCTGTGGATTTGACCTCGGTCTTACCGAGATTATTACTACATCGCGACCCTACACTTGGGGTTGTGAACAACATCCTCATTTCAGATACACTAATCCTGTGAATATGACATTTCTTGACCATGGAGTGCCTAGCATGAGTATGACGAAGACAATTTTCAGCAAACAGAATAATATACACATGTTGTACCTTAGTATTCAATCCATTTGGCACTTTTTTGTTTCTGCCTAAGAGGCAGTAAGAAGGTTTGACTGTATTCCATTTTCTTAGCATCATCATATTGCTTTTTGTTGTCATCATTTGTTTATATTTAATGAAACTGTGTTGAAATTATGAATAACCATCATGTAAATTGCATTTCATACATTTCTTTTGCAGATTAATGTGCAATTTTTCAGTTTTTATATTTTGAGTTTTTGAGTTATTCATAATTGTAAAAAGATGCTATAGAACTGTTGCAATAACTATTGAAACCTGCTCAAATTCTCAGAACGGCAATGTCTTAATAGATGTAAAGGTAGTTTTATCCAAAACCATTGAATATTGATTGCATCTTGTTTGAGAGAGTTGAATTCGGGTCTATCTGTGTGTTTTGCATTTTCAATTGTCTTTCTGCTTTGTGGATCTTCACTTACTGTTTTATTGTTTGTCCTTTAGAAAGGGTTACTTGTAAATCTACTGGGACCAGATTCTCTGTGTTTGTGCACATGAACTTCTTGATACACTTTTCTACATATTTGGTTCATTCTTGATAGTAATCTGTGAGGATTCTGTTTTAAAATTGAGTGTTTGATGTATATCCAGTACATTGTATTGTAAACCAATACAATATTTAAATTTCCTTTCTAGGTAAAGGTTATGATTTCAAGCCTTACAGAGAAGAAAATTTCTGCTATTTGATTGAATAGTAAATTTTGTCAGGAACTGGTGGGGAAGTTTTTACTGATTCCTCATTAAATTTTTTATATTTATGGATAACAAATTAAGGGCGTGTTTGGATACACGTTTTAGTTGTATAGTATCGTATTAAGGGGGTTGATGGGACATGTCCGTCGTTTAGAAACGAATGGTCAGGAGACGCATTCCACGCGCTCGAATACCACGCCGAACCACTTTGTGTTAGCGATTGTATTGTACGAGCGGACAGCTATTCAGACACAAGTCCCATCTCTTCACTGTATTGCATTGAAGCGGGTTGAAGTCGGTGATTACACTATTTTCATGTGTTCGTGGTGAGAACAAGCGAACCTATACTCCGTCGTCTCTGTATATCATCTTCATATGCCTGCATGTTGATGACGATCTCAGAATCTTCCATCTCTTAGATAGACAACATCTTACAGTGGCGAGAGGACCTTGCTCCCACCTTCATTTTGGGGTACCGGTTGTTCGTGCAACTCATTCCAACGCCAGGTATGACCCAGACTCCTTTGGAAATCGGTTTCTACTCATCCAACGACGTTTACCAAGATCGTACTCTCTCTCTCTCTCTCTCTATATACGATCAAGCGTATATCTACTTTTCGATAGTAGCCTATAGCCCATGTCGACATGCTTATAGGGGCGAGGGTGGGGCAATCTTCTTCTAACGATTCTAATATTGGTTTTAAAAACCCATTCCGCTGAATAATGCTTGTCTGGAATGGATGGGTGCATGACACCCATCTGTTTGTGGAAGGCCATGTACAGGTGGTTTTTGTACCGACAGCTTCTTTCCATCAGGTGAATATGTCTTGTATTACATCAAACCCCTCTTTGAGATTTGACAACCATTCCTCTGTTTCAAAAACCCATCGCTTAATAATGTTTGTCTAGAATGGATGGGTGCATGACACCCATCTGTTTGCGGAAGGCCATGTACAAGTGGTGTTTGTACTAACGATATTTGATATCAAGTGGATATGCCCTGTATTACATAAAACCCCTCTCTGAGATTTGAAAACCATTTCTCATCGACAAGTCTTGTCCTTGAACATTTCGTTTTAGGGGAATCGACATTATCTCATAAGGTTTGGATGATACTGGGTTGCTCAAATAGAGGTATTGTTGTACTGTCTGCAACGTCGTTCATATCTTCTGATTGTCATGGTAGGAAATGTAACATGAAAGGAAGAAATTGTGATATGTGTGCAGATCATTTTGAAGCTGTTTACATGCTTCTAGTTTCAATCTGAGTTATATGTGCAAAAATCCTCTAGTTGAAGTCTGTTGTTAACTCTGTTGTACTTTCTAATACTCTGCTATTATCTAATTTTTAAATAATCTATTCCAATATATTCTGTAACGTTGTTTACTGGAACAATTGATGTTAACAATTTTGAAGATTCAATACTGTTCAACACACGGTATAAATTCTTGGTCTAAATGACTTACACTGTTTACGTCGTATGACTGTGTTTAGTAGCAAGTTAAAAATTGTCCCCTACAACATTAACTGTTGCTAGGAAACAAGTTCCTAATTTGTTATTTGTAACTTCATGTAAATTTTCTAATTCTGCTATTATCACATGGTAATTATCAATGACTTCACTGACGATAATACAGAGGGCAGTGAGAACCAGCATGTTCTGATTACTTATAATACACTTTTATCTCAATTAAAAGAATTGGGCCTACAAGAAGAACAAAAAAAATTAGAAGATTGCTGAAAGACCAACTGTAGTATCAGTTATTTATAATTGTACAAGATTGATGTAGTCTGTATACATTCTTATATACAAGTCAAATTTACTTTTTCTTCTGATTGTAATTAGATCCATTTGTCGAGTTCCCTTTAAACTGTCATGGCTTCCAAAAGTGTGGACTATTCTGATAATAGATCATCTGGTAGTGAAAGACATGACAGTGAAATAGCCGCTGCCATAACCACCATTGCAGCCGCAGTAACTGTAATGGGAGCGGCTGAATATTATCGTCGTTACTGTATGAAGGCTAAACACAATGATAGCCATATTGAGAGGGATAGGTTCATAAGCCGAATTATACGTAAGAGCAATACTAAGTGTCTTGTGCAATTGAGGATGAGTAGGGACAAATTTTTTGAATTATGTTCGCTGTTGAGGGATTGGAATTTACTTTCTAATAGCAGAAGATGTACCATGGAGGAGTAGCTTGTAATGTTTCTTCATACTGTTGGACATAACGTACGTAACCGTGTGATTGGTCATCATTTTACACGATCTGGTGACACTGTGAGCAGACATTTTAGTAGGGTGTTAGATGCTATAATCGATCTTTATCTTGAGTACATCAGGTTTCCTGGTTTACACACACCCAATGAAATTTCTGACAATCCGTTGTGGAGTTCATATTTTTAGGTAAAGTTGAAGATATGTTAGAGAAATTCCTATATTAACAGTTCATATTTAATGGATGACCTGATCGTTGCCACCATTTTGATTGTAGGACTGCATTGGTGCCCTAGATAGTACCCATATACCGGCTTCTTTTCCAAAAGAAAAAAGCTCAACTTTCAGAAATTGGAAAGGATTTCTATCACAGAATGTTCTGGCCGTATGTACATTTGATACAAAATTTGTATACGTGCTTGCTGGTTAGAATGGATCCGCATCTGATGCTCGTGTCCTACAAAATGCACTCACCCGTCGCCCTAACTATTTTCTTATTCCACATGGTAATTGTGTATAAGGAGCGATTATTTTTTCTGTTATTGATTATGTGTGATAGATATCTGAAACATATGTTGCAATTGTGTAGGAAAATATTATGTTGTTGACGCTGGGTATGCACATTCGCTTGGATTTATGACACCCTATTGAGGTGTTCGATATCACTTGAACGAGTTTCGTACTCGAAGAAAGCCTACCAATAAAAAGGAACTTTTCAATTACCGTCACGCATAGTTACGAAATGTTATAGAGTGTTCATTTGGCCTATTAAAAAACTGTTTCCCTATTCTACGTACTCCTCCTCAGTTCAAATTTATAACACAAGTGAAAATTGTTATAGCTTGCTGTGTCCTTCATAATTTCATTCATGTTAGTGGTGATGATGGACTGACTGACGTAGTTGAAGATAATGAGGACAATACAGAGGATGTTGTGCCATCCCTTGTAGATGTAACTTCTGAAGATGAAGGAGTAGCGTTAGCTCGGGTGTGGGATCGTGCACGTGAGGAGTGGACAAGGAAGAGAGACGAGATTACTGAGAGAATGTGGAATGATAGTCTTCCACGCACAAGACAATGGACTTATGTTTCCTGATTTATGTAATGATCCGCTTAGTCAAAAGTGGAAATATTTACACATATTTTCACTATGTTTGGGATATTATGTTTAAGTTTCGTGTTCAATTTCATATTATCTACATATGAGTCATTACTATAGTGCATTACTTCACTGTACCTGTTATATCTCTATTTACATTTTCTGCTTGCAGGATCTATGAATTTTCTAAGGAGTAGTGACAAGGACCCGAGAAAGAAAGTTGTGGAGTCATCACCTTCAAAGAAGGGTGTTGCTTCAAACCAATTCCCAAATTCACCGACGAAAATAATTGAGACTCCTAAGAAAAAGAATACACCCTCCTGCAAAGGGCCATCCCCGAAATCTATATCCTATCTAGGGTGTAGTGTAGGTTATCCACGTAAAGTTAGTAGGGTTCAATGGACAGACAATATGGATAACGCATTGGTTAATGGGTTGGTTGAACAGGTGAACCTAGGACTTAAAACTGACGTGTGGTTTAAACCCGAAGCGTAGAAGGCCACGATTAAAGTAATCTACGATACTTGTGGCATTTTGCTTGAGAACCGTCATATTTCTAATCGCTTGTAGACCCTAAAGAGGTTGTACTGGGCAATAAGGGACATGCTCAACGCCTCGAGTTTTGGATGGGATGAACGAAACAAGATGGTTCTCGCTATAGAGGATGTATGAGAGGGATACCTTTCTGTATGATCTTCACATATAAATGCATTTAAAGTTTGTACAGTTTGCTTTTACAAAATTGATGCAAAAATTTTCTATCTTTGTATATACAGACACACCCCTATGCCGAACGGGTGCGAGGCAAACATATTAACAGATGGGATGACCTCGTGTTCATGTTTGGCAACAATTGTGCCCATGATGAATTCGCTAGTACGACCTATTCTTCTCCGATATTTAGGAAACGGGGCGGCCGTGACGAGTTCAACTCTGATGATGACTCGAATGAGGGGGCTTCCTAGACGGTTCATTTATCATCCTCTGACGAGGATGAGCGGAGGCTCCCTCCCCGAGTTCGAAGTGGTGAAACATCCATATCAAATTGGGAAAAATGTGCTAGCAAAAGCCCAATGGAAGCCACTTCAGATTCTCATTATAGCCAAATAGATGGGAGTGAGATAAGCCGTGGGTGGAGGGGCAAGCTGAGTGAACATATCGGTGAGAAGATGGGGGAAGTGGCTGAAGTCGTTAACAACCTGACAATTACTTTGGATCAGGGAAAAACCATGACGCGCGTTCAGTGGTTTCTGAGTATATTGGAAGAGGTGCCTGGTCTTTCACATGAAGACCAACTCCGTGCTGCAAGGTTCTTGCAGACTGATATAGTCAGTGCTGGTTTTTTATATATATATAAAGATGGGTAATGAACGCAGGAAGGAATGGATAGAAAAAGTGATCATTCCTCGTTGTGGTGTGGGTTGAGAATGTGGCACGTGGTTCATATCAGTTGACTTTTATCTTTTTGGGATTAACAGTTTTTTGGATGGTTTGCTGTATTAACTTTATTTTTCCTGAGTTTGTGATAGTTCAGTTTGGAATTATTAACTTTTATCTGCTTTGGATGATACATATGCTGCTGGAGCAGCACTGCTAACTGTTTTATTTTATCTGTTTGGATGAAACGTATGTACTAGATGAACTATTTTATTATAAGTGGTTGCGAAGCTGTTAGTAGGTTGAAACTACTTGCATGTTGAAACTGTTCATACTATTTGCAGGTTGAAACTCTGGACTTATACAGTTTTTCCTGAGTCAGTGATGGCTCAGTTTGGAATTGTTAACTATTATCTGCTTTGGATGATACATATGCTATTGGAGCAGCATTGCTAACTGTTTTATTTTATTTGTTTAGATGATACATATGTTGTACTAGATAAACTTTTTGATTATAACTATTTGCGAGCTGTTAGCAGGTTGAAACTACTTGCATGTTGAAACTGTTCATAATATTTGCAGGTTGCTATTATGTCTTACTGATTTTATGTCACTAACCTGAAATGTTACTTCCTTTGCTTCTCCTTTATTCATCTTTGTTGTACATTGGTGTAGCTAGTTACTGTTCTGAAAGCTATACTGATATACCTTTCTCATGGGTAACTGATGTGGTTAAGATGCTCCTCCCTTTATGATTATCTCGGCTTGTTACTGTTAATGTCTCTACTTTTGAGAAACCCGTAAATTTCATCTATCGAAATTTCTTGATACTGTAGCTGGTATTGTCCAAGATCGTATTCCATATAAGGTTTATTAGTCTGGTTTTAACTATCATTACACATATCTGTCTCATTTAAGGTCCTAACGTAATTAGTAACATGCATGCAGCAATCGTTCACGATTGATTTGAACAACACTGATACGGTTGTTGTTATTGGTCAGGTATCTTCACTATCTCAAGTTGTGAAGAAATGAATCTGCATGATTCATCTGCCCCATCCACTAAGTTTTAAAAAAAAATTCAGTTTTTTCTTTTTCTGTCTCTTACATTCAGACCTCATATAGAGTAAGACATTTGTTTCTTCTTACAGCGGAATGAAACAAAAGTATTGTGGTGTTTGTGGGGAGGAATCCCGGGATCTATTCAACATGGGATGCATGCAATGTTTAAGTCAACGGATTTAGTGGGTGCAGACAGAAGTCATTCACGACTTTTGAAGATGCTACGAAAGCCTGGAATGAGTATCAGGTTTGTACGATTTTTTTCTTATTGTCTGTTGTCTGAATTTTTGTTAGTCGCAGTGAAGAATGCATCATATCCTTCTCTTAAATCCGAAATTTGTTTATTATTTTCTATATCATTTAGGCATCTTTCCCCGATCTCACGGTGCGACATACAACTGTAAGTGGGGCTGCTCGTGCGTGTCATCGCCACTCAGCAATGGATGGTGGCAATTGTATACCAACTCTCACAGATTGGACCGAAATCGGCATGAGGAATGTCCGAGAAGATGGCAGGGCTAAGAGGGTGCCTGTTGCTGAAGTTGGAGAGGAATATTGCATGGCTCGGCTTCTTCATATGCTGCTTGGATTGTTGATTTTTTATGCCGGTATCAGGTTGTTTTGTCGGGTAGGGTATATGTAGGGCTGATTGGTATGCAATAGCTTTGTTTTTTTTTTTTTTTCCTTTCTAGACTTGTTCTTTTTGTTTTTTTTTTTTTTTTTTTTTTTTTTTGTTTGTGGAACATGATGGTTGCCTTAGGTATTATGGTGAACTGTTTTCTCATAGACATTCAAGAGGGGTTGGTACACCGATCACATATCACATGTTCATCTTGATGAAACATGTTGGTGTTTTTTTTTTTTTTTTTTTTCTTTCTAAATTTGCAATGTAGTATGAAATATTGTCATTGATATTTGATCTTCACCGTGGAAAAGGTTCGTATGATGAGGATAATGTATCCCCTGGTGAAATTGTGCCAGTGGATGTGACATCCAGGCCGTTTATCTCGTCAATCAAAGTAACTAATACTGGATGAACGGTCAGGATACTTACAAATGGTTGATAACCCATGTGGGGCCCACAGTCTTCTTAGTCATGAAAAATCTATCCCCAACATGCAGGTAATTGATGGTTCGAAGGGTACAATTTGATGTATACCATGTGTTAGATTGTAAGGATGCTGAGACATTTTTGAGGACATCCATACCGTTAAACAGGTGAATGGAAGTGGGGACAATGGTAGAACGGTCATCATTCAAATCCCAGAACGTGGAGTTTAGTGATTAGTCACAGCTACAAGACTGGGCCCCGTCTGAGACAATATGCACATTTGCATGTACAAATATGCTTCATAGTACATAGACTATAATATCAGTATGTATATACAACGCGTGCCCCTTATACGTCATTTCTAAACATTGAACTGTACTACAAATTGTATACATGGAACGACAATACGTCCTATCCAAACATTGCTGATGGCACGTTTTTGGTGGATGTATTCTGAAAATCGCCCAACGTATACGTGAATAGTATTGGAATACAATACAATACAACCAAAACGTGTATCCAAACACGCCTTAAGTAAATGACCGAGTGAAGTTTGTGCTTTATGGGAACTAAACACCTACCAACATGGTACCACAACTTGTGGTACCATACCATCTTTTCTGCCAACCTAATGGATTTATTCTACCGCATTAACTGCTGTTTGCCAGACAAAGTGTATGCGGTTTTAGCCACATTTGGCACGTGTACAAATGGGGCACATATGGTCAAATTCACCTAGTACTTCTAAATTCATCAAGTATAGGTGAAAATTCACGTAATACTGGTGAAAGTTCACTAAGTACAGGTATTGAGACGGGTTTCGACAGTCGTAAATTTGCCAAGTGCATGAAAAATAGGTGAAAATTAATCGAGGACAAATGTTGAAAAAGTTTTCGACCTTCATAAATTTACGGAGTACGTGAAAATTGAATGATTACGAGTGAAAATTCACTGAGTACATGTGTTGATATGGTTTTTAACCGTTGTAAAATCACCGAGTATGTGAAAATTGACTGAGTACAGGTAAAAATTCACCGAGTACGTGTTGAGATGGTTTTCTACCGTCGTAAATTCACCGAGTACGTGAAAATTGACCAAGTGCTGGTGAAAATTCACCGAGTATAGGTGTTGATATGGTTTTCAACCATCATAAATTCTTTGAGTACGTGAAAATTGACCAAGTGAAGGTGAAAATTCACCGAGTACAGGTGGAGGTGGTTTTCTACCGTCGTAAATTCACCGAGTATGTGAAATTAACAAAGTGAAGGTGAAAATTCACCAAGTACGTATAAGGTGTTGAGACGGTTTTCGACCATCGTAAATTCACTGAGTGCAGGTGAGTATATGTGTTGAGATGGTTTTCGATCGTCATAAATTCACGAAGTACGTGAAAATTGGCAGGAAAATTCATTGGGTACAGATGTTGAGACGGTTTTCGACCGTCGTAAATTCATCGAGTACAGATGTTGAGACAATTTTCAACCATCGTAAATTCCTTGAGTACATGAAAATTGACTGAGTACAGGTGTTGAGACTGTTTTGGGCCTTGGTAAATTCACCGAGTACGTGAAAATTCAGCGAGTACAGGCGTTGAGATGGTTTTCGACCATTGTAAATTTACTGAGTACGTGGGTTTTCATGGTAGACTGTGACTCTCTGGACATTTCCGGGTCGACCGTGCATTTTCGCGGTCGAACGTGAACTTACTGCTTAATTTTTCTAAGGCCGATCATGGGTTTTCACGATCGACCATGACTCTCTAGACATTCAAGGGTCGACTGTCCATTTTAACAGTCGATCGTGGGTCCCTGTCCATCCTTGAATGTTTGTCCAGCAATCCGTGGTCGACCGTGGATATTCACGGTCGACTGCGTCTATCTGGTTGGTGAAAATTGACCGAGTATTATGTGAAAATTGACCGAGTATTGTGTGAAATTGACCAAGTACTCTTGGAAAATGAGCGAGTGTAGGGTGAAAAATCACAGAGTACTCTTGGAAATTAATCGAGTACTTGGTGAAAATTAACCAAGTACTTGTAATCATAGTTTAGGGTTTTAGGGTTTAGGAATTAGGGTTAACAGAGGAAAATTTCTCCGATTATACCTGCAATATATAGCTTCATGGATGAAGGTACCATTTTCTTGATCTTCTATCTCTCAAATCCTTCTTCAATGTAACGGGTTTCAACTAATGAAGAAAACGAAGTGGAGATTTAATGAAGAAAAATGATGAGACTATTTGAGAAAGAAATACAAAGAGATTAAACAATTTTAGGAAGAAATACAAAGAAGATGATTTCGGGAAGATGAGTTTATAGTATAATAAGGGTATTCTCATCCTAAAAAAGCTTTAAAATTTAGAAATAAAAAGTAAAATGTTGAAAGTTCAGAAAGACTAAAGACTGCTAAGTTAAAAGTGAAATCTAAGTAGATAAATTTATCACTTCTCCCCTCCTTGCATGTCCGAGCATACGCTCGTTTTCCATTTTTAGCCAAAACCTCCGAGCTCTTGTGTCCACTTCCCATAATCTATTAAATACTGATCCTTCACATGGCAGACATTCAAATCAAAACAATCCCAACCGTGGGTCCCATCGCAAATTCCCACCAATAAAATGGTTTTAATCTACGGTTAAATTCATCCACTGATTATTTTCTTTGATCCGTTCATTTGATTGCCACCAGTGGGCCAGTTAAGAATGCCCAAACAGTAATAACTTTGAGTTATGTCCCATATATGGTGGAGCCAACAAATTCAACGGTCCGGATTGACGTACATGTCTGCCAGGTGTATAGTAACGGAAAACAGAATCTGGCCCTTGTGGCATTTGACATCGATACCATTCCCAATGCTTTGAAAACGTAATTAGCAAAAAACATGCATTTAATGGATGCGTAGAGGGAGAAGAAGTAGCCATACTCATCTCGACCCCTTAACCAATGCCCACTCCAAATTCCAATACCAAATCAAAATCTACACCATCAATGACGTAATCCAATTTCAATTAAAAAGTTCAAACCATTCTGATAAGGGTGAAATCTTGTGTGCCCATGTGGACATGGAAAATTGTCTTTTTCTTGATCTAAAAGATCTGTATCCGGACCGTTCATCTGGCGAGTCATATGTTTGAAGACCATAGTACAATCATAACCATCTAATCAGATTATAGTGGCCCGTTCAAGTGTACCATTATTTGTAGGCTGCCAATTTGACGGCTAGGATCAACCAATCTTTGTGTGGGTACGTGTTTTTTTTTTTTACTATTATTTTTTTATACGTGAGAAAATGCATAGCATGCTTACTGATGGACTGCTTATGAGTCGTCCACATGTGCTATGGGTACAATTTTAAATCATATAATATCCTTGCTTGTCACTGTGTATATATAGGCGAATGATCAAAAGCTCATATTCTTTCAACTTGGGAGTGTTTAGGAGGACCCTTCGTCCATGCATGATGGGGCCCATCAGATCAACGGATTGGTTCACCTAACCATCAGCTCCATTCGCATACATGGACGCGGATTGCCTGCGCCTGGCGATGGTGGCAGGATTGTGTGGGGCCACCCCCAGGTATATGTTTTTATCCACGCGCGCGTTTTCACACCATCGATGACTGTGTAACCTTGTGAACAGGATGGATCCCCACTGTTTCCTGTTTCCTGTGGTGTGGTCCACTTGATCTTTGTATATGCTTCAATTCTGATATCATGCGATGAACGGTGTGGATTATATATATATATATAGTGGGCCACGGAGTCTGCAACGAAGCAGTTCGCATCCTGCATACACTAACTCATGGGGACATTGTTCAAGTTATGATGTATCAGGACCTTAAAATTCACCACCATTTTCTTTTATCGAGGGATCTCATTGACTATACACGTGGCACACGTGCATGCAATTCGGATTGTCCAATTCGTAGGCTTCATTCAAGACAAAGATCACATGTGGGTGGATGAAACACCAGAAACTTGAAAATCAGCGGTGAACTATCAATATAGTCTTGATCTAAAAGAATAGTACCGTATGAAATCTGGAGCATTTATCAGGTGGGCCATAGCTCAAAATTAATCTTGTTTGACCATCCATTTTGTGACCACGATGGACACCAAAAGACAATAAACACTCCAAAATTAACCCCTCAAAGTAGATGCTTTGAATTGTTTAAATTTGAACGGTGGACCTTCATAGTTAGGGCCAGTTGAGTTGAACGGTGTAGATCTCACCCACAGTTTTCTGTGCCCTAAAAAGAACACATTAAATAAAAAAAGAAGGCATCGAGCTCTGCAAGATGAGTAAGACGTAATCAAATAATCGTACAAAACCCCATGATTATGTTATGGTTTTGTATCATGGATGAACGTGCACTTGGTTAAAATACGCCTAGGGGCGTAGGGTTTAGAAGCTTCCCCACCGCGACAAGAATCTTGCACGGAGTCTGAAGCCGAGGCGCCCAGCGCCGCCTCGAACGACGACCGTTGACGGGCGTGTTATATATATATATATATATATATATATATATATATATATATATATATATATAGGGAAAAGGTACAATGCGCTCGAGCTGATTTTAACGCCCCATGAGGTCGAGCTATGTGGGCCCCACCATTATGTGTTTCGAACATCTACCCCATCAGTCAAATGCACCATTCCATCGTGAGCCTAGGTCTCAAAAATCAAGTCAATCCGTGACTTATGTGGACCACACCACATACAAAAGTGGGGAGGGGCCGTGCACCTTTAAAACATTCATAAACATTTTTGAGGGCCCACCGAGATGTGGTTTGCAAATCCAGCCCATCCATTATGTGTGTTCCACTTGAATGAGGGTTCAGACCAAGTTTCAGGCACATGCAAAACTCAAGTAGGCCCCACCAAGTGTTTTTATATGTTTGAATGATGTCTTCACATAATTTTAGATAGTATGGCCCACTTGAGTTCCGTATACGGCTGATTTTTGGGATATCCCATAATTTAAAGGGTACCCATCAAATGCATGGTGTTCATGGTCAAACACATCATGGCGGGGCCCACAAAGCTCGACCTCATGAGAGCTTATTGTCTGAGCGCATTGTACCTTTTCCATATATATATTGTAACACCCCGTACTTTTAGTACTCGGGTGTTACCATGTAACCAAATTTAGAAATAAATATAAACCTAGCTTAGTGAACATTCACGTACATCCTAGTTTAAATATGACCATCGAAGGTGATCCCTATCCACATATCAAACCACCCAGTAGTCAAAGGAAATATACTAAGTATATTATCTTACCTATTTATTATATTATAAATTTTACACAAGCATGGATCAAAAGATTATGGATGTATGTTGATAATTTATTTATCAAATAAATAATGTATGAAAATGCATTGTAATAAAATGATATATATGTATTTAATGTATATAAGATATTATGAAAGTAATATTATATTGAATGAACATAATGAATAATGAATTCACGACATAAAACCAAATTACGAATATCAATGTAGCACTAAATATCTTTCATAAGTGTGTATACAAAAAAATAAAATAAAAATCATTAGCTACTTTAATAGAATTGTATATTATTTAATAACATTATTAAATACAAATATAATTTTGATTAAACATGATATCATACAATCTTCAATTAATTCATTCATATGTATAATACGATATTGTAAATTATGAATAAATAAATATGTTATTAGTAGTATGTTAATATTTACAATTTTATTTACATATGTATATGAATTTTAAACATTGTAATGATAAGCGATACGCAAAATAATATAAATTATATTAATATTAGTGATGGGTTAATAACCTGTTATGAAATGAGCCATTAGAACCTTTCAGCCGCTCATATTCGAATTCGGACCGATCCAACCAACAAATCAGTGGGGAATCCATAAACGGGACCCAAGTCAAGTTTTAGGCCACACCTGGGCATTTCATCGGCCCGATCTCCGGTCATGGACCCCTATTAGGACCTCCAAGCGAAATAGACAGGGTGGATTTCCCACAAACATCACGGTAGACCCCACCATGAGGTGTGTATGCACGGAGAGGACGTGCACTCGTGGTGCACGGGTCCTGGGAGACCGGTCAGCACGGGCTGACCCGTGCTCTTTCTAAAAATAGAGAGTTTTTTTTTTTCTCTCTCTCTCTCTCTCTTCCTATTTCAGCAACCGACGGTCGGACGACCGTTTGAGTCGTCCGTGGCTCACCACCTGGGCCCCACCTTGATGATCCAAACCGTCCATCGTGTGTGCAACATGTGGTTGACCAAAATCCTAGCTCTTTCACACGAAGTCGTGCCCGTGTGTGGCCGCAAATTCAGTCGCAAGGGGACTGTGGAAGACCATGTTACTAGAAACGGAAATCCCATTCCGCTGCTGCCACGAGGGAGATCCATGTGAGGGAAAAACCTCTCATCTTAGCCATCCGTTCGAGCCTTTCTCAGCCATTCATTCTAGCTGTGGTTTAGGGCTTCAAAACCACTACGGTTTCCATCCTACCCACCGGATTTGCAAGCGGTTTCAGTCAGAACTAATCCAAGCCATCTGTTATTGATCCGACGGTGCTGGGATCTTAGGGTTAGCAAATAAAATGGGATTAATCGAGCAGTAGGTTACCCCCCTCCATTTTCTAGCAGCCACATTCAAAAAATGACTGTTTCCTTCCAAACTCAACCCACCACTCTAACCTTCCTTGAGCTTCGAAAAAGCCTACCTGGAAGCTCTCTAAGACCCATAGGAATCATCTGAACGGAGTAGATTGAGGGGAGGAGTGGTGTTTCCAAATCAGCCATTAACAGCAATCATCCTCCCGACCGCTCAAAGCTGCGTCAGACGCAGTCGGGGTGAGGTTTGATCCTGTGGGAGCTACTCTTGGTGCCGTAGGTGACAGGAGAATGGAAGAGAGGGTTGAGAATGAGTGAGTGGTACGGTAGCTGTTGCACTTGCTGCTGCTGCACCAGCTCGAGATGCCGTGGATTCGGGCCGAGTCCCGGCTCAGTTCAGGCCACTCCAGAAGAAAGAAAGAAAAGAAAGAGAGAGATAGAAGAGGAAAGAGGGGAGAGAGTAAGGAAGAAAGGAGTGAGGAAGATGGAGAGATGAAGAGAGATCGGGTGGTGAGTGAGTGAAACTGTTGCACTAGGGTCGAGCCTGAGTCAGGCTAGGTTAACGATCTTTGCTGGGTGTTTTCCAGTGACAAGAAGGGAAAGAACGAATGAGAGTGTGAGGAAGAAGAACGAGACAGGTAGAGAGATGTGGAGGCGGGCTGCTACCAGCTGCCACCATGATGCACCGACTCGGATCAGTTTGCCTGGGTTGAGTTGGGTCTGGTGCGCCTGAC
Source organism: Magnolia changhungtana (assembly GCA_030180095.1). Lineage (NCBI taxonomy): Eukaryota > Viridiplantae > Streptophyta > Magnoliopsida > Magnoliales > Magnoliaceae > Magnolia > Magnolia changhungtana. The sequence goes on from JASAUF010000657.1 coordinate 5,101,307, forward strand.
ACACTTGATTGGGCCTGTCTCAGCCACCCTGCTGGGCATTGCATCAGAGGATGAGAGAAGGAAAAGGAAGGGGATAGAGGAGAGGAAGAAAATGGAGAGAAGAGTAGAGAGAAATAGGGGCAATGGCTGAGTTGACTCGGCTGGAACCGAGTCCGGCCGAGTCGAGTTAGGTTTGGCATGGTCCAGACATTGCTGGATTTCCAGCACGTGGAAGAAGGAGAGGAGGAAAAAAAAAGGAAAATAGAGGAGTAGAAGAGATGGGGTGGGACGCCTCCTGTTAGTGTAGCTGCCAAGTCAACTTGATCCACATGAGTTGAGTCGAGGCGCCGGCTGAGTTGGAAGGCATGTCGAGATGAGTCCACCCTTTCTCTCCATACCGATATTCTCTTAATTTCACTTAGCATTGTTACCACTTCTATCATGATTAGGATTGTTAATATTAGAAATGCATAGCCATTAGTAATTATTTGTTCTAAGCATAGTTATTATAGGCAAAAAAATAAAATAATATTGTTATTAAATACTAGCGTATTGTTTTGCCACTCTTAAATATTATCATAGTAGATCATAATATTAATTATCACCATAACGATTACTATTAATGTGTTACGCTAATATTAAATATCATAGATGAAACTACCATTAATGATATTAGCATGGTACCCATCACTTGGAAATATTATCTCTAATAATAGGTTATACTATTTTATTTCAATTGTAATACTAAGTATTACCATGGTCACAAATGTTAGTTGTATCATTAACGTTAAATTTTAACTAACCATATTATATTATTGTTCTTAAGCTGCGCATACACCATAGTTCAAACCCTAGAACCTAAGCATTTAACTAAACTCCAGGATAAAACCCTAAAAGTAATCCAAACCCTATGTTGTGTGAATCTTGACCATAAACACTTGGTAGAATATTGATCTCATGTGCAAATTTCATAATTCATGATAGGGTTGGATTCTAAGGAAACACGCATTCTCTAACAACACTGGTAGGCGGTTCAAACTATAAGGTGATGATTCTTCCCCTTGAGCTTTCCATCTTCTCATTAGCTTAAGTTATAGTTTTTATTAAAAATTATAATTGATATCTCTCTCTTATAATCACATGTGTTGCGTGGTGGAAATTGAATTGCTATATTACCTGCTTAATGTTCATCCTGTATATTTTTTCATGCTTGTGGATTATTTGTGTATTGATTATGGACTTTAAACTAGTGCATTAGTGGGAAACCTCCACCTATGAATGTACACCTATACTTGGGATGTAACCTGACTGGTTATGATTAAAATGGACCTACGACTTAGGAGTTATTGAGTGGTGGTCTAAATGGATCATTGATGTGGGCCTACCATCTAGGGTTGTTGTGTCCAATGGTTTTCAAGGATGGTCTTTTATCGCATGGTTTTTATACTCGCCCTATGAGGCTTATTTTGATAGTTGCCCTATGCGGATTGTTTGATATCGCCCTATGTGGCTTTGTTCTGGTATTTTTCCTATACGGGTTCAATGTTTTGTTTTGTGCAATCATGCGATGGTAAGCCCCATATACTGAATATGATTGGCCACAAGTCGATTGGGATCTATTAAACATCTTAAGGTGGTAGCCTCATGAGCCAGGGATGGTGGAATGGGACACTATGCTTGAGCTGTTGGCCTACGCTGGGCTCTAAGCTCCCTGTAGTGACCTTTGAGCTTATCTAAATTGGCTGGTTGTAAATGGACTAATAATGACTTGACTAATCATGCATACATGGCACGTATTGTTCCGACTGGATGATATTTCCCAGGTTCGATGATTCCGACTGGATGATATTTTTCAGGTTCGATGATTGCATGGGTGACGGCCCACTGTCCCCACGGATGAGCATACTCGGGGCGATGATTGCATTCACGCATCCATACATCTAATAAGACTGTATTTACTCTATTTTGATTGTTTAGATGTTTTATAACTATGCTTACCTAATGCGGCAGTGTGTAATCTTGAGGGGAATTCACACTGAGTTGGCCACTCATCCATCAAATATACAACCGTACAGGTAGTACAGGTGGCTTTAGCGATATGCATGTTCAGATTTGATGATGAGCAAGGTACGATCGCCAAGGATGCATGGCCATATGTTCCTAGAGGAGCTGCGTGATCTGGCGACTTATATTTATATGCTTTCTGCTAATCTTCATGTATTAAATTCTTGTAAATCTTGTATTTGTTAATGTTGGAGACATTGGTTTGTATAAGTCATTATGGGCAACCACTTGTATATTCTAAATAAAATTTGAAATTTCCCTTTATGCTTACTTGTCTATTCTACGCTCATCTACTTACTCTGACTCTGATAAGAAGAATAAAAAAAATACAATATCTGACCATCCTTTAAGGTTAACACTCGGGTTTTTGGGACACGGGTCATATACTCGGGTCCTGAAGATTCAGGTTGTTACATATATATATATATATATATATATATATATTTGGGAAAAGGTACAATGTGCTCGAGCTGATTTTAACGCCCCATGAGGTCGAGCTGTGTGGGCCCCATCGTGATGCATTTTGAACATCTACCCCATCAGTCAGACGCACCATTCCATCGTGAGCGTAGGTCTCAAAAATCAAGTCAATCCGTGACTTTTGTGGGCCACACCACATACAAAAGTGGGGAGGGGCCATGCACCATTAAAACATTCATAACCATTTTTGAGGGCCCACCGAGATGTAGTTTGCATCCAGCCCATCTATTATGTGTATCCCACTTGAATGAGGGTTCAGACTAAGTTTCAGGCGCGTGCAAAACTCAGGTGGGCCTCCACCAAGTACTTTTATATGTTTTAATGGTGTCTTCACATAATTTTAGATGGTATGGCCCACCTGAGTTCCGTATACGGCTGATTTTTGGGATATCCCATAATCTAAAGGGTACCCATCAAATGCACGGCGTTGATGGTCGAAACACATCACGGTGGAGCCCACACAGCTCGACCTCACTGGAGCTTATCTTGAGCTCGAGCGCATTGTACCTTTTCCATATTATATATATATAGAGAGAGAGAGAGAGTCATGCTCCCCTGCGCACCTACGCACATGCACACCTTTGCACACGTGCCATGGGTGTCTAATCTGAACGGTCCATGTGATGCGGAATCCCATTAAACCTTAGGTAAAAAATTTTCACCCCGATCTAAAATTCTAGTAGGCCATAGCAAAGAGAAATGGAAATCAAGGGAGGAAACTGTTTTCATTTTTCATGGCCCATTAAAGTTTTAGATCAAAGTAAAACTTGGGCCCCGGGGGTTTCACGAGGTGCTGCTTCACATGAACGGTTCAGATTTTGGATCCACATCACGTATGATGGGTTCTCAAAAAAGTTCGTACGTAGTATGTACGAACTGGTTCGCAGGTGAGCGTTTCCGTATATATATATATATATATATATATATATATATATATATATATTCCTCCTGCGTCTTTGCACTTTTCTCTTTAGATGGCTTGAAGTGGTTAGCTAATAGAGTGCTAACCGGCTTAACACCTCTCATATTGAATGAATATATATATATATATATATATATATATATATATATATATATATATATATATATGGAAAAGGTAGAATGCGCTCGAGCTGAAGATAAGCTCCCGTGAGGTCGAGCTGTGTGGACCCCACCGTGATGTGTTTCGACCATCAACGCCTTGCATTTGATGGGTACCCTTTAAATTATGGGATATCCCAAAAATCAGCCATATACGGAACTCAGGTGGGCCATACCATCTAAAATTATGTGAAGACACAATTCAAACATATAAAAGCACTTGGTGGGGCCCACTTGAGTTTTGCATTCGCCTGAAACTTGGTCTGAACCCTCATTCAAGTGGGACACACATAATGGATGGGTTAGATTTGCAAACCACATCTCGGTGGGCCCTAAAAAATGGTTATGAATGTTTTAATGGTGTACGGCCCCTCTCCACTTCTGTATGTGGTGTGGCCCACACAAGTCACAGATTGACTTGATTTTTGGGACCTAGGCCCACGATGGAATGGTGCATCTGACTGATGTGGTAGATGTTCGTAACGCATCACGGTGGGGCCCACACAGCTCAACCTCATGGGACGGACCCGTGAGCTGGAGCGCATAGTACCTTTTCCCATATATATATATATATATATATATAGAGAGAGAGAGAGAGAGAGTCCCGGTCTCCTGCGCACCATGCCGCATGCACTTAACTACGAGCTCTTGTAGGAGCCGTTGGATACAAAACAGTGGTTGGGATTCAGCAGTCGTGCAACAGGAGACTCTCTGTAGAGAAGACTTGCATAGCAGATTTTTTGGACGCACCATGCCGTCCTGCTGAAGTGACGTCTCTAAGTTCTGTGGGCCACACCGTGATGTGTGTTTTATATCTACACCATCCATCCATTTAGAGAGACCATATTAGGGCATGATCCAAAAAATGAATCAGATCCAAAGCTCGAGAGAACCCCACCACAAAAAACAGAGGGGAGAGTGACGTCCACCGTTAAAAGGCTATGAGGGCCACCACAGGGTTTGTTCTGGCAAATATTTGTGATTTAATTCCTCCATGTCTGCTTTAACACATGATCTGGCTGGAATCTCAAATAAACATCACGGTGGAACTTTAGAAGGTTTCAATGGTGGGCGTTACTCTCATCACTGTTTTCTATGGTGGGGTCCACCCCAGCCTTGGATCTACCTCGTTCTTTAGACCATGCTCTAAAATGATCTCTCCAAATGTATGGACGATGTTGATACAACACATACATCTTGGTGGGCCCATAGAAGTTAGTGACACCACAGCCTGTCAGTATCCAACCCCGTCAAGCACGAATCCTTCCCAGATTCCTATTGCGTCCAAACCGCGCCCGACAGTAGGGCTCTGTGGGGCCCACCATGATGTAAGTGTTTTATCCATGCCGTTCATCGATTTTTTTCATATCATTTAAAGGCATGATATTTAAAATAAAGCAGGTTCACATCTATTAATGGACCGCAGAAATGAAAAGTAGTCAACCTTCCTGTGAACAAATGTACATCAAAGGCCAGGGTATTCAATGAATCTGATCTTTGGAATATAACTAGTGTACAGTGGATCCCACTATTTGAACGGTTCAGTTATTGGGTACATGCCACGTGTCTAAAAGGGAAGCTCGGTGTGGACCCATGCACTAGCAAATCTCTCATTTGTTAAAAATTTACGAGCATGGCCCCATGCAGGCGAAAGCATTGTAATGCATGCATACGCCATATACGTGGGTAGGAAAGGGTCGGAATCGGATTAGCGGACGCGGTTTGCGTGCTAACCGTGCCCGTCCCTGGCTCTGAAGGGGCAGTTCTGTGGGTGGGCCTGTACATCCAAACCATCTATCCCTTTTCTCATATTATTTTAAGGCATTAAAACAAAAATGAGGCAGATCCAACGATCAAATGGACCACACTGCATTTAATGCAACTGATATTTAATGCTTTGTGCATTTTCATGCAACCAAGCTTATTATTTGGTGTGGTCCACTTGAGCGTTGGATATGCCTCATTTTTATGTTCATGTTTTAAAATAATTTGAGAAAAGGGATCAACGGTTTGGATGTACAGATACATCACGGTGGGCCCGCACACATAATTGCCCGTTCGGAGCTAGGGACGGGCGAGGGTAGTACGCAATCCGCATCCGCAGATTAGCTAATGACAGCGTCAGTAGCCAATTCGCAACTGAAGTGATGTCACAGAACGCCCCACTATAATGTATGTGTTGTATCCAAACCGTCCATCCATTTGGAGATATCATTTTAGTTCATGATCCAAATAATGAAGCAGATCCAAAGCTAAAGTGGACTCCACCACAGAAACCAGTGGGGACAGTGACGCTCACCATTGAAACCTTCCTAGGGCCCACCATGATGTTAATTTGAGATCCAACCTGCTCATAAGCCAACACATACATGGACAAAGGGAAAACACACATATCAGCTTGATCGAAAACTTAAGTGCCCCCAAGTTGTTTTTAATGGTCGGCGTTCAGTCCCCACTGTTTTTTGTGGTGGGGTCCTCTCGAGCTTTGGATCTTATTCATTTTTTGGATCATGCTCTAATATGGTCTCTCCAAATGGAGGGACGGTGTAGATACAAAACACACACCACGGTGTGGCCCACAGAACTTGGAGACATCACCTCAGAAGGACGGCATGGTGCGTTCGAAAAATCTGCTGCGCGAGTCTTCTCTACGGAGAGAATCTCCTGCTGCACGGCTGCTGAATCCTAGCCACTGTTTTGTATCCAACGGCTCCTACAAGAGCTCGTATTTAAGCACGTGCGGTACGGTGCGCAAGAGACCGGGACTCTCTCTCTCTCTCTTTATATATATATATATATATATATATATATATATATATTATATACACATACTATGAGGTCGATGTAATGGGAACTTCCCATGAGGTCGAGTTGTGTGGGCCCCACCGTGACGTGTGTCTAAAATCTGCACCATTAGTCAGATGCATCATTCCACGTTGGGCAACATGCTTTAAAATGTTAATTCATGACTTGGGTGGGCTAGAGAAATTTCTGACTGTATGACCCATTTATGGCCCATTTTCGAGACGAAGCCCACCTCATTTTACCTTCTAAGAATAAGCCCCAGCTGTACGGACGCCTTCCCAAAGGTCGAAAATGCCCCTTGTTTTTCCTACAAGTAGATCGGCTGGTGCTCGAAGACGAGCGCTGATGCTCCTTAAACTCCGAGTTGTATGAACGGTTCAAAAGATATCAACGTCACGTGGGCCCCACAGTTATGTATTTATTATATCCACAACGTTCATACATATTTCGAGATCATTTCGGAGTATTATCCAAAAAAAAATCATATCCAAAGATCAACTGAACCACACCACAAAGAGCAGCAGAAAATTGATTTTCACTGTTGAAACTTTTGTAGGGCCCACCATAACATTTATTTTCCATCCAATCTATTCATAAGGTCACAAAGACCTGGATGAAGAGGAAAACAAATTTCATAATGATCCAAAACTTCTGTGACCCCTAAAAGGGTTTCAATGGTAGATGATCAATCCTCCAAAGCCTTTTACAGTGTGGTCCACTTGATAGCTAGATCTGTCTTATTTTTCCTCTCAAGCCTTAATACTAGTTTGCCAAATAGATGGACGGTTTGGATATAACACATACCTCATAATAGGACCCACAAAAAGCAGTGGGGATTACAACAGCAAAAAATAAAAAAAATAAAAAATAAATAAATAAAACCAGAAACCTATGGCTACGGGTTTTCTATAGCTACGAATATTATAATTGTAGCCATAGCCATAACCCCTGCCATTTTGGTATGTCTTTTTATATGTATCGAAGGTCTTTCGATATGCATCAAAGATCTTTCGGTTAATCGAAAAAGTCCAGAACTGTCTAGTGAGTTTGCCTCAAAAATCCGGCAATTTTTGATACATTTCGAAGAGTATTCGATATGTATCGAAGGTATTTCCCAATAGCTACGGATCATAACCGTAGCCATAACTGTAGTATGTGCCAGTCTAAGAAATTTTTTTATTTTTTTATTTTATTTTATTTTTTTACATGGAGAACTTTATTCTACCTACAATTTTCTAAAATACATATTTATATAAATATGTATATATAAGCATATAAATTTTTTTCTCTCTCTCTTTTTTTTTTTCATTTCTTTCTTTATTCATTTAACAAGAATATCTTCTAAACCAAAATTAGTTACTTGACGTATCCTATATGATTTTGGGGTAGGAGAAGCTACTTTAGCTAACCAACCTAGTTATTTTTCAAGATTCCATCAAGTTGATGGTTGAAAATCCATTTCATTCACTTTGCGGTCAATTTCAATCAGTTCGCGGTCAATTTCGTTCATTTCATTCACTTCGCAATCAATTCCATGCATTTCAAGGTCAATCCCAGCGATTCCGTTTTGATTCATGGTCATTTTCATGCATTTCACAGTCGATTGCCTTCACTTCACGGTCATTTCCACGCATTTCACGGCCAATTCGCTTCACTTTAGGGTCATTCTCATGCATTTCACAATCATTTCCAACGATTCTGTTTAGATTCACGGTCATTTCAATGCACTTCACGGTTAATTCTCTCTATTTCACGGTCATTTCCATGCATTTCACGGTCAATTCGCTTCACTTCACGGTCATTTTCATGCATTTCATGGTCATTTTCGACGATTCCGTTTAGATTCACATCATTTCCATGCACTTCACGGCCAATTCTCTTCACTTCATGGGCATTTCCATGCACTTCACGGTCAATTCCCTTCACTTCACGGTCGTTTCCAAGCATTTCACGGTCATTTCCGGCAATTCCGTGTTCATTCACAGTCAATTCCACACACTTCACGGTCAATTCACTTCACTTCACGGCCATTTCCATTCACTTCACAGTCAATTCACTTAACTGCACCATCATTTCCATGCATTTCACGGTCATTCCCGATGATTCCATGTTCATTCACAGTCAATTCGATGCAATTCACGGTCAATTCACTTCACTTCACAGCCATTTCCACGCACTTTGCGGTCAATTCACTTAACTTCACTGTCATTTCCAAGCATTTCACAATCATTCCCGGCGATTCCGTGTTCATTCACGGTCATTTCGACGCACTTCACGGTCAATTCACTTCACTTCATGGCCATTTCCACGCACTTCGTGGTCAATTCACTTTACTTCACCGTCATTTCCATGCATTTCACGGACATTTACGATGATTCCGTGTTCATTCACGGTCAATTTGACACACTTCACGTCAATTCACTTCACTTCACGGCCATTTCCACGCACTCCGCATTCAATTCACTTCACTTCACCGTCATTTCCACACATTTCACAGTCATTCCCGGTGATTCCGTGTTCATTCACGGTCAATTCTATACACTTCACGGTCAATTCACTTCACTTCACGGCCATTTCCATGCACTTCGCGGTCAATTCACTTAACTTTACTGTCATTTCCATACATTTCACAGTCATTCTCAGCGATTCTGTGTTCATTCACGGTCAATTGGACGCACATCACGGTCAATTCACTTCACTTCACAACCATTTCAACGCACTTCGCGGTCAATTCACTTAACTTCACTGTCATTTCCATGCATTTTACGGTCATTCCCGGCGATTCCATGTTCATTCACGGTCAATTCGACGCACTTCTTAGTTAATTCACTTCACTTCACAGCCATTTCCACGCACTTCGTGGTCAATTAACATAACTTCACCATCATTTCCATGGATTTCTGTAACATCCTCGATTTTCACTGTTTTGGATTTCCAAAAATCTTTGAAAATTTTTTAATTAACTTATAATATCACTTAATTGACCATTAGCACCCAACGTTAGCTTATACACGAGTGGTCCAGTCTGGTCACGATCAGACCATGTGCGGGCCGTCAAGCCAGGTAGCCCGATCACACTTAGTGACAGCCCGTGCGGACCATACCGCGATGTGGGAAGGTCAGAAAAATCTAAAAGTTTAGGGAATCATAGATCTCATTGGGCTTGTGGTCCATTGCGAACTGCAAACCCAGTGGACACCCAGAATTGGAATCTGGCACTTGCCAATTGCACCCCACCAATGTCAGACTGGAATCTGGCATCACTTAAATGAAACTAAGATTCCAGGCTTTTCAGCTGTCAGATCTCTTCTACGTTTACGATAAAGGTCTATTGTATTTTTCTACGCCCGTCCACCAAGTTTGGAACCCGATCATGGAACGGTGACCATTGATCGCGAATCGGACCCGTACGACCAAACCCCATATCCGATCGTTCCCAAATTTTGTGTGGCCCTTCATCGGGCCATGGAGCACCTACCCTATAAATTTCATGGCCAGAGGGCCACCAGAAATTCCCCATCAATCAGAATGGGCCTCCCAGGGCCATTTAAAGATCGGAACCCTATACTCAAACCCCATATTCGTTCATCCGTTTGATCTCAGATTTTTCATGGCTCCTCATCGGGTCATGAGACACCTACACCACGAATTTGGTGGCTGGAAGGGTGATAGGGCCGCCTCAACATCCAATAGAGTCCTAGTAGTGGAAAATTATGAAAACTTAGCCTTCTCTCATAACCCCTCCACTTTTCCAACAACAAGCCCTCTCTTCCTCATAACTTCTTTCAATCTCCCACCACCAAACCTCTCTCCCTCATAAGTCCACAAATCTCCAACAACCCATCATCCCTCCCTCATTGCTTCCACCGTCTCCCATCAAGCTTTCCCTTTCGTAGCTTCCACCATTCTCCAACAACAAAGGAGAGTAAAGAGTGAAGAGAAAGTAGGTGAAGAAGAGCAAGGTGGACCTTAGATCGAGGTGGGGCCCAAGGAGATCAACCCTTTCAACTCCCTACCTCTCTTTAAAGGAGAAACCCTCCACCACTACCAAAACAATCGTCTATTGGTTGTCTAGGTAAGATCCTTCACTTCTTCTTCTTGGAATCCATGTATTGAGAAGAGATTGGCTTGGATTTCTCACATGCAAAGTTTATTTTTAGGGATTCCGGCCGATCGACCCAAAGCCCTCCTTCCTAGGTCATTTTTCGAATCTCCAACTATCCATAGGTGCAGACTATTGCTCTTAGGTGGCCTAGCACCAATTTTATTTTGTGCTTAATGATTTTGGTTGCTTGAATACTATGTTTGGAGGATCCATAGAAACCCTAGGACTTGTATGTTTGTTAGAATTGTATGTTTCTCTCCCATATGATGTTGTTCTTGTCTCTCACATGATTTTGTGTATGGACGATTATATGCTCATATCTTGTTTGATGTTCTCATATGATGTGCCCTATAACATGTATGATTCCTTGATTTTGTGTATTTTGGTTCTAAGGGAGGCAGGAAGTGCTTAACTTCCTCACCAACCCACACCACACACACACACCTTGTTCATGATATTATTAGCTTTACATGTTAGTAGAAATTTATAATTTTACGTTGAAAAGCATGAGAACATGGTGTTATTTATGTTAGATGATGCATTGATAGTTGGCATGTTATGGATCCCCTTCACCCTCTTGGGTTGGTCAGGGACATGATAAGAGATGATAGTCCCATCGGTAGGACTATGCTAGGGTTAGATCCGTGGATTGGGTGGTAGTATTCAGGTGGGTGTAGTTCGACTACATGGGTCCTTTGTGCCTGAGGTCACTCGTCTCACTCTCACCTGACTCGTGCGGTCTGGCCTACTGTCTGACCAACCTTGTTGTTAACCCTGGTTGCTCACCTATGTATGGAACCTAGAACACCTTACAACCATGTGGCCCATTGATAACTAGATTGCAACTAGTCTACAGTCTCGTAAGCCGGGCATGATGGAATGGGACACTGTGTCCTAGCTGTCGGCCTATGCTGGGGTACTGCGCCTCCCCGTAGTGACCGCAAACGATCCCTTTCTCTCGGCACTCCTCATGTGCTTGAAGTAGGGGATGAGGAACCCGACAGGATTATGGACCGTAGGGTCTCAGCCTCACGCGTTGATGGGGCCTTGGTGTCGTAACCAGCTCAGGGCATTGATATGTGGGGTGTATCAAATTCCCCAACCTGCTAGATGAATGGACTTAACTAATAACTCAGCTAACACGATCGCATTGCATCGCATTAGTTAGGGTGGCGACTTGGCAGTCGAGGTCGCTCTGAGGGAGTGTTGCTATATGTGATCGTTAGACGGAGTTGCTCGAGGGAGTGTTGTGGCAAGGGCATGCATCATATCATCGCATTGCATACCCATTTAATAAGAGTTGTAGGTATTGTTGATTGACTATTTTTCATTAAGTTCATATTACAATTGATGCCTATTATAACTTAAGACTAATAGTACACACTGAGTTGATCACTCACTCCCACTCTGGGATAGTGTTTTAAAATACCAACCAGACATTTTGCTACATGCAGGTGAGGCGGAGCTCGACGAGCCGAGCGAGGTGAGCAAAGATAGGGAAGAGGAGCTTCCCTACCTCCAAACTTTTGACGGATCCCTTTAGTTAAGTTCGGGTTATCGCGGGCTATGGACCAGGGCCCTAGTCGCTTCGAGTCATGTATGGGTGGGACTAGTTCCCTATTTAGATGATTTTAGATTCGTTGTCTGGATATTTTTATATTTAGTAGCAATTAATACTGCTTTATGACGTACTTATGCTTCATGTCCCGCTAAATCCTTCATTATTGATGAATCATCTAAATGTAATCAAAATATGAAGCCCATTAGGGCATCCATGACACCTGGGAATTCGAGAGCCAAGTCCTTACATGGCCCTCGAAAACCCGGGGCGTTACAATTTCACGGTCATTCCTGGCGATTCCGTTTTCATTCACGGTCAATTCGATGCACTTCACAGTCAATTCACTTGACTTCACGGCCATTTCCACGCACTTCAAGGTCAATTCACTTAACTTCACCGTCATTTCCATGCATTTCACGGTCATTCCCGGCAATTCCGTGTTCATTCACGGTCAATTCGACGCACTTCACAGTCGATTCACTTCACTTCACGGCCAATTCCACGAACTTCGCGGTCAATTCACTTCACTTCACTGTCATTTCCATGCATTTCATGGTCATTCTCGGCGATTCTGTGTTCATTCACGGTCAATTCGACTCACTTCACAGTCAATTCACTTCACTTCACGGACATTTCCACGCACTTCGCGGTCAATTCACTTCACTTCACTGTCATTTCCATGCATTTAACGGTCATTCCCGGCAATTTCGTGTTCATTCACGGTCAATTCGACGCACTTCACGGTCAATTCACTTCACTTCATGGACATTTCCATGCACTTCGCGGTCAACTCACTTCACTTCACCATCATTTCCAAGCATTTCAATGTCATTCTCGGCGATTCCGTGTTCATTCACGATCAATTCGATGCACTTCACGGTCAATTCATTTCACTTCACGACCATTGCCACGCACTTCGCGGTCAATTCACTTCACTTCACCATCATTTTCATGCATTTCACGTTCATTCCCGGTGATTCCGTGTTGATTCACGATCAATTCGACGAACTTCACGGCCAATACACTTCACTTCACGGCCATTTTCACACACTTTGCGGTCAATTCACCTAAATTCACCGTCACTTTCATGCACTTCACAGTCATTCTTGGCAATTCGGTGTTCATTCACGGTCAATTCGACGCACTTCACGGTCAAATCACTTCACCTCATGGCCATTTCCACTCACTTCGCGATCAATTCACTTCACTTCACCGTAATTTCCATGCATTTCACGGTCATTCCTGGCGATTCCATGTTCATTCACGATCAACTCAACGCACTTCACGGTCAATTAACTTCACTTCACGACCATTTCCACGCACTTTGCGGTCAATTCACTTAACTTCACCATTATTTCCATGCATTTTACGGTCATTCCTGGCAATTTCGTGTTCATTCACGGTCAATTCGACGCACTTCACGGTCAATTCACTTCACTTCACAACCATTTCCACGCACTTCGCGGTCAATTCACTTCCTTCACCGTCATTTCCATGCATTTCATGGTCATTCCCCGCGATTCCGTGTTCATTCATGGTCAATTCGACGCACTTCACGGTCAATTCACTTCACTTCACGGCCATTTCCATGCACTTCGTGGTCAATTCACTTCACTTCACCGTCATTTCCATGCATTTCATTGACATTTTCGGCGATTCCGTGTTCATTCACGGTCAATTCACTTCACTTCACGGCCATTTCCACGTACTTCGCGGTCAATTCACTTCACTTCACAGTCATTTCCATGCATTTCACGGTCATTCCTGGCGATTCCGTGTCCATTCACGGTCAATTCGATGCACTTCACGGCCATTTCCACACACTTCGCAGTCAATTCACTTAACTTCACCGTCATTTCCATGCATTTCACGGTCATTCCCGGTGATTTCGTGTTCATTCACGGTCAATTCAACGCACTTCACGGTCAATTCACTTCACTTCACTACCATTTCCATGCACTTCGTGGTCAATTCACTTCACTTAGCCATCATTTCCATGCATTTCACGATCATTCTCGGCGATTCCGTGTACATTCACGGTCAATTCGATGCACTTCACGGTCAATTCACTTCATTTCACGGCCATTTTCACGCACTTCGCGGTCAATTCACTTAATTTCACCCTCATTTCCATGCATTTCTTTGTCATTCTCGGCGATTCCGTGTTCATTCACGGTCAATTCGACGCACTTCACGGTCAATTCACTTCACTTCACGACCATTTCCACGCACTTCGTGGTCAATTCACTTTACTTCACCATCATTTTCATGCATTTCACGGTCATTCTCGGCGATTCCGTGTTCATTCATGGTCAATTCGACGCACTTCACGGTCAACTCACTTCACTTCTTGGCCATTTCCACACACTTCACGGTCAATTCACTTCACTTCACTGTCCTTTCCATGCATTTCACAGTCATTCCCGGCGATTCTATGTTCATTCACGGTCAATTCGACGCACTTAACAGTCAATTCACTTCACTTCACGGCCATTTCCATGCACTTAACGGTCAATTCACTTCACTTCACCGTCATTTCCATGCATTTCACGGTCATTCTCAGCGATTCCGTGTTCATTCACGGTCCATTTGACACACTTCACGATCAATTCACTTTAGTTCACGGCCATTTCCACGCACTTCACGATCAATTCACTTCACTTCACCATCATTTCCATGCATTTCACAGTCATTCCCGGCGATTCCATGTTCATTCACGGTCAATTCGACGCACTTCATGGCATTTCACTTCACTTCACGGCCATTTCCACACACTTCGCGGTCATTTCACTTAACTTCACCATCATTTCCATGCATTTCACAGTCATTCCCTATGATTCCATGTTCATTCACAGTCAATTCAACGCACTTCATGGTCAATTCACTTCACTTCACGGTCATTTTCACGCACTTTGCGGTCAATTCACTTCACTTCACCATCATTTCCATGCATTTCACGGTCATTCCCGTCGATTTTGTGTTCGTTCATGGTCAATTCGACACACTTCACGGTCAATTCACTTCACTTCATGGCCATTTCCACGCACTTTGCAGTCAATTCACTTTACTTCACCGTCATTTCCATGCATTTCACGGTCATTCCCGGCAATTCCGTGTTCATTCACGGTTAATTCGACGCACTTCATGATCAATTCACTACACTTCATGGCCATTTCCATGCACTTCGCGGTCAATTCACTTAACTTCACCGTCATTTCCATGCATTTCACGATCATTCCCAGTGATTCTGTGTTCATCCACGGTCAATTTGGTGCACTTCACGGTCAATTGACTTCACTTCAAGGCCATTTCCACGCACTTCATGGTCAATTCACTTAACTTCACCGTCATTTGCATTTCACAATCATTCCCTGCAATTTCGTGTTCATTTACTGTCAATTCGACGCACTTCACGGTCAATTCACTTCACTTCACGGCCATTTCCACACACTTCGCGATCAATTCACTTCACTTCACCGTCATTTCCATGCATTTCACGGTCATTCTCGGCGATTCCGTGTTCATTCACGGTCAATTCGATGCACTTCACAGTCAATTCACTTCACTTCACATCCATTTCCACGCACGTCGTGGTCAATTCACTTAACTTCATCCTCATTTCCATGCGCATGGAAATGACGGTGAAATGAAGTTAATTGACCGCGAAGTGCGTGGAAATGGCCGTGAAGTGAAGTGAATTGACCTTGAAGTGCATTGAATTGACCGTGAATGAACATGGAATCGCCGGGAATGATCATGAAATGCATGGAAATGATCGTGAAGTGAAGTGAATTGACAGCGAAGTGCATGGAAATGGCCGTGAAGTGAAGTGAATTCACCGTGAAGTGCATTGAATTGATCGTGAGTGAACACGGAATCGCCGAGAATGACCGTGAAATGCATGGAAATACTTGTGAAGTGAATGGACCGCGAAGTGCGTGGAAATGGCCGTGAAGTGAAGTGAATTGACCGTGAAGTGTGTCGAATTGACCGTGAATCAACACGGAATCACCGGGAATGACCGTGAAATGCATGGAAATGACGGTGAAGGGAAGTGAATTGACAGCGAAGTGCGTGGAAATGGCCGTGAAGTGAAGTGAATTGACTATGAAGTGCGTCGAATTGATTGTGAATGAAGACGGAATCGCCGGGAATGACCGTGAAATGCATGGAAATGACGGTGAAGTGAAGTGAATTGACCGCGAAGTGTGTGGAAATGGCCGTGAAGTGAAGCGAATTGACCCTCAAGTGCGTCGTATTGACCATAAATGAACACAGAATCGCCGAGAATGACCGTGAAATGCATGAAAATGACGGTGAAGTGAAGTGAATTGACCGCGAAGTGTGTGGAAATGGCCATGAAGTGAAATGAATTGACCGTGAAGTGCGTCGAATTGACTGTGAATGAACACGGAATCACCAGGAATGACCATGAAATGCATGGAAATGACGGTGAAGTGAGTGAAATGAACTCGAAGTGCATGGAAATGGCTGTGAAGTGAAGTGAATTAACCGTGAAGTGCATCGAATTGTACCGTGAATGAACACGAAATCGTCGAGAATGATCGTGAAAGGCAAGGAAATGACGGTGAAGTTAAGTGAATTGACCGCGAAGTGCGTGGAAATGGCCGTGATGTGAAGTGAATTGACCTTGAAGTGCGTCGAATTGACCATGAATGAACACGGAATTGCTGGGAATGACCGTGAAATGCATGGAAATGACGGTGAAGTGAAGTGAATTGACCGCGAAGTGCATGGAAATGGCCGTGAAGTGAAGTGAATTGACCGTGAAGTGCGTCGAATTGACCATGAATGAACACGGAATTGCCAGGAATGACCGTGAAATGCTTGTAAATGACGGTGAAATGCTTGGAAATGACGGTGAAGTTAAGTGAATTGACCGCGAAGTGTGTGGAAATGGCTGTGAAGTGAATTGATTGTGAAGTGCATTGAATTAACCGTGAATGGACATGGAATCGCTGGGAATGACCGTGAAATGCATGAAAATGACCCTAAATTGAAGCGAATTGGCCATGAAATATGAGGAAATGACTGTGAAGTGAAGGCAATTGATCGTGAAGTGTATGGAAATGACCATGAATCTAAATGGAATCGCCGGAAATGACCATGAAATGCATAGAAATGACATTGAAGTGAAGCGAATTGACCGTGACATGCATGGAAATGACCTTGAAGTGAAGGGAATTGACTGTGAAATGCATGGAATTGACCATGAAGTGAAGGGAAATCATCGGGATTGACCGTGAAATGTATGGAATTGATTGCAAAGTAAATGAAATTGATCGTAAACTGATTGAAATTGTCTGCGAAGTGAATGAAATGGTTTTTCGACCATCGACCTGATGGAATCTTGGAAAATAACAAGGTTAGTTGGCTAAAGTAGCTTCTCCTACCCCAAAATCACATATGGTACGTCAAGTAACTAATTTTGGTTTAGAAGATATTCTTGTTAAATGAATAAAGAAAGAAATGAAAAAAAGAGGGAAATTTTTTTTATATACTTATATATACATATTTATATAATTATGTATTAGAGAAAATTGTAGGTAGAATAAAGTTCTCCATGTAAAAAATAAAAAATAAAATTTTGCATTGACTTTAACGAACTATAGTTATGGCTATGGCTATACACCGTAGCTATAGCTTCGATACATATCGAATTCACTTCGATATGTATCGAAAATTGTTGAATTTTTTATGCAAATTCGCTGGACAGTTCTGGACCTTTTTCGATCATATTGAAAGACATTCGATACATCAAAGTACATATCGAAAGGCCTTCGATACATAGCAAAGGACATCGAAAAAGCATGGGCTTTAGTTATGGCTACGGTTATAATCCGTAGCCATAGGTTCCAAGCTTTTTTTTTTCCATGTTGTAATCCCCACAGCCTTTGTGGGTCCTTTTATGAGGTATGTGTTATATCCAAACCGTCCATCTATTTGGCGAACTCGTCTTAAGTCTTGAGACGAAAAATAAGACAGATTTTGCTATCAAGTGGACCACACTATAAAAGGCAGTGGAGGATTGAACGTCTACCATTGAAACCCTTTTAGGGGTTGCAGAAGTTTTGGATCATTATAGAATTTGTTTTTCCTCTTCATCCAGGTCTTTGTGACCTTATGAATAGATTCGATGGAAAATAAATGTTATGGTGGGCCCTACAAAATTTTTAATGGTGAAAATCAATTTTCTCGCTGCTCTTTGTGGTGTGGTCTAGTCGATCTTTGGGTATGATTTTTTTTTTTTTTTGATAATGCTCCGAAATGATCTCGAAATATGGATGAACGTTGTGGATATAATAAATACATAACTGTGGGGCCATGTAACTTTGAGATCTTTTGAACCGTTCGTACAACTCGGAGATCGAGGAGCGTCAGCGGCCGATCCTCTTGCAGAAGGAAAAGTAGGGGCATTTTTGACCTTTGGGAAGGTGTCCGCATAGCTAGGGCTTATTCTTGGAAGATAAAATGAGGTGGGCTTCGTTTCGGAAATGGGCCACAAATGGGTCATACAGTCAGAAATTTCTCGGTGGGCTGCATCACATACAACAGTTGAGAGGGGTTACCCTCCAAATAAATAATTCTGCATGTTTTAATGGGAGGGTAGCCCCTCTCAACTGTTGTATGTGATGTAGCCCATCGAGGAATTTCCGACTGTATGACCCATTTGTGGCCCATTTCCTAAACGAAGCCCACCTCATTTTACCTTCCAAGAGTAAGCCCTAGCTATACGAACGCCATCTCAAAGGTTGAAAATGCCCCTGCTTTTCCTTCCGCAAGAGGATCGGCCGCTGACGCTCCTCGATCTCCGAGTTGTACGAACAGTTCAAAAGATATCAAAGTTACATGGGCCCCACAGTTATGCATTTATTATATCCACAACGTTCATCCATATTTTGAGATCAATTCGGAGCATTATCAAAAAAAAAAAAAATCATACCCGAAGATTAACTGGACCACACCATAAAGAGCAGCGGGAAAATTGATTTTCACCATTAAAAATTTTATAGGGCCCACCACAGCATTTATTTTCCATCCAATCTATTCATAAGGTCACAAAGACATGGATGAAGAGGAAAAACAAATTTCATAATGATCCAAAACTTCTGCGACCCCTAAAAGGGTTTCAATGATAGACGTTCAATCCTCCACTTAATAGCTATATCTGTCTTATTTTTCGTGTCAAGACTTAATACGAGTTCGCCAAATAGATGGACGGTTTGGATATAACACATACCTCATAAAAGGACCCACAAAGGTGGTGGGGATTACAACATGGAAAAAAAAGAAGCCTGGAACCTATGGCTACGGATTATAACCGTAGCCATAACTGTAGCCCATGCTTTTTCGATATGTCCTTTGTTATGTATTGAAGGCCTTTCGATATGTACTTCGATGTATTGAATGTCTTTCGATATGATCGAAAAAGGTCTAGAACTATCCAGCGAGTTTGCATAAAAAATTCAGCAATTTTTGATACATATCGAAGTGTATTCGATATGTATCGAAGCTATAGCTCCGGATTATAGTTGTAGCCATAACTGTAGTCCGTAAAAGTCTACGCAAAATTTTATTTTTTATTTTTTTATTTTTATTTTTTACATGGAGAACTTTATTCTACCTACAATTTTCTCTAATACATATTTATATAAATATGTATATATAAGTATATAAAAAAAATTTCCCCTCTTTTTTTTCATTTCTTTCGTTATTCATTTAACAAGAATATCTGCTAAACTAAAATTAGTTAGTTGACGTACCATATATGATTTTGGGGTAGGAGAAGCTACTTTAGCCAACTAACCTTGTTATTTTCCAAGATTCCATCAGGTCGATGGTCTAAAATCTATTTCATTCACTTCGCGGACAATTTTAATCAGTTTGCGGTCAATTTCATTTACTTTGCGATCAATTCCATGCATTTCACAGTCAATCTTGGTGATTCCCCTTCACTTCACAGTCAATTCCATGCATTTCATGGTCAATTCCCTTCACTTCACGGTCATTTCCATGCATTTCACGGTCAATTCGCTTCACTTCAGTGTCATTTCTATGCATTTCATGGTCATTTTCGGCTATTCCGTTTAGATTCACGGTCATTTCCATGCACTTCACGGTCAATTGCCTTCACTTCACGGTCATTTCCACACATTTCACGGCCAATTCGCTTCAATTTAGGGTCATTTTCATGCATTTCACAGTCATTCCCGGTGATTCCATGTTCATTCATGGTGAATTCAACGCACTTCACGGTCAATTCACTTCACTTCACGGCCATTTCCACGCACTTCGCGGTCAATTCACTTAACTTTACCGTCATTTCCATGCATTTCACGGTCATTCCTGGCGATTCCGTGTTCATTCACGGTCATTTCGACGCACTTCATGGTTAATTCACTTCACTTCACGGCCATTTCCGCGACTTTGCGGTCAATTCACTTCACTTCGCGACCATTTCCACGTACTTCGTGGTCAATTCACTTTATTCCACCGTCATTTTCATGCATTCACGGTCATTTTCAGCAATTCCGTGTTCATTTACGGTCAATTCGATGCACTTCACGGCCATTTCACTTCACTTCATGGCCATTTCCACGCACTTCGCGGTCAATTCACTTAACTTCACCGTCATTTCCATGCATTTCACAGTCATTCCCACGTGATTCCGTGTTCATTCACGGTCAATTCGACACACTTCACGGTCAATTCATTTCACTTCATAACCATTTCCATGCACTTCGCGATCAATTCACTTCACTTTACCGTCATTTCCATGCATTTCATGTTCATTCCTGGCGATTCTGTGTTCACCGTGAAATGCATGGAAATGACTGTGAAGTGAAGGGAATTGACTGTGAAATGCATGAAAATGACCGTGAATCAAAACGGAATCGCCGAGATTGATTGGAAAATGCATGAAAATGACCGTGAAGTGAAGCGAATTGACCGTGAAATGCCTGGAAATGACCGTGAATCAAAATGGAATCGTCGGGATTGACCGTGAAATGCATGGAAATGACCGTGAATTGAAGCGAATTGACCGTGAAATGCATGGAAATGACCGTGAATTGAAGCGAATTGACCGTGAAATGCATGGAAATGACCGTGAATTGAAGCGAATTGACTATGAAATGTATGGAAATGACCGTGAAGTGAAGGGAATTGACCGTGAAATGCATGGAAATGACCGTGAATCAAAACGGAATCGCCGGAATTGACTGTGAAATGCATGGAAATGACCATGAAGTGTAGGGAAATGACAGTGAAATGAATGGAAATGACCGTGAAGTGAAGGGAATTGACTGTGAAATGCATGGAAATGACCGTGAATCAAAACGGAATCGCCGGGATTGACCGTGAAATGCATGGAATTGATCGCGAAGTAAATGAAATGAATGAAATTGACTGCAAACTGATTGAAATTGACCGCGAAGTGAATGAAATGGATTTTCAACCATAGACCTGATGGAATCTTGAAAAATAACCAGGTTGGTTGGCTAAAGTAGCTTCTCCTACCCCAAAATCATATAGGGTACGTTAAGTAACTAATTTTGGTTTAGAAGATATTCTTGTTAAATGAAGAAAGTAAGAAATGAAAAAAAGAGAGAAATTTTTTTATATATATTCTTATGTATACATATTTATATAAATATGTATTAGAGAAAATTGTAAGTAGAATAAAGTTCTCCATGTAAAAAAATAAAAATTTAAATCATAGACTGGCACAGACTGCAGTTATGGCTATGGTTATAATCCGTAGCTATTGGTCAAATCACCTTCAATACATATCGAATATACTTCAATGTGTATCAAAAATTACAAGATTTTTTAGGCAAACTCGCTGGACAGTTTTGGACCTTTTTTGATTAATGAAAGACCTTCGATACATATGGAAAGACATATCGAAAGACCTTCGATATGTATAAAAGGACATATCGAATGGCGGGGGCTACAGATATGGCTATGGATTGTGGTTATAATCCGTAGCTACAGAAAACACCGTAGCCTTAAGCTCCTGGTTTATTTATTTATTATTATTATTTTATTTTATTTTATTTTATTTTTTGCAGTTGTAATCCCACCGCTTTTTGTGGGTCATATTATGAGGTATGTGTTATATCCAAACCGTCTATCTATTTGGCAAACTCGTATTAAGGCTTGAGACAAAAAATAAGACAGATCTAGCTATCAAGTGGACCACAACAAAATTTTTAACGGTGAAAATCAATTTTCCCGCTGCTCTTTGCTGTGTGGTCCAGTTGATCTTTGGATATGATTTTTTTTTTTTTGATAATGCTCCCAAATGATCTCGAAATATGGATGAACGTTGTGGATATAATAAATACATAACTGTGGGCCCATGTAACTTTGATATCTTTTGAACCGTTCGTACAATTCGGAGTTCGAGGAGCGTCAGCGCTTGTCTTCCGGCACCACCGATCCGCTTGAAGGAACAAGCAGGGGCATTTTCGACCTTTGGGAAGGAGTCCGTACAGCTGGGGCTTATTCTTGGAAGCGGATTGTGTACTGAGTAACTCAGTATGCTTAGCGTACTGAGTAAACTCTGTGGGATTCATCATGATCTATGTATTTTATCCACTCCGTCCATCTATTTTATTAGATAATTTTATAACATGAATCTAAAATTGAAGGATATACAATGCTCAAATGCACCACACCACATGAAACAGTGTGAATTGAACTTATACCGTTGCAAAATTCTCGAGTGTCATAGAATTTTTGTATTAAGCTTATATTTGTTTTTTTTTCCCTTCATCCATGTCTTTGTGATATTATTAACAGCTTGGATGACAAATAGACATCACTGTAGGGCCTATGAAGGTTTCAACGGTGGAAATCATTATTCCCACCGTTTCCTGTGGTATGATGCACTTGAGAGTTGGATATGCTTCAACTTTGGGCTCAACCTCTTAAATGAGCTGAAAAAACGTATGGACGGTGTGGATAAACCACTTATTTTCACAGTGGGCCCAACTGAGTTTACTCGGTACGATAAGAGCGTACTGAGTTACTCAGTACGCAATCCGATTCCCTTATTCTTGGGGATTCGGATTGCGTACTGAGTAAACTCTGTGGGGCCCACCTTCATTTATGCATTTTATCCCACCCGTTCATCCATTTTACCAGATAATTTTAGGTCTTTAACCACAAACACGAAGCCTATAAAAAGATCAAGTGGACCACACCAACGTAAACAGTGTGAATTAAACTTTTACTGTTGAAAAGTTCTTGGGGGCCACACAGAAGTTTTAGATCAATCTTATATTTGTTTTTGTCCCTTCATCCATATCTGTTTGATCTTATGAACAGATTGGATTTAAAATAAACATCACTGCGTGCCTTAGAAAGGTTTCAACGGTGGAAATCAATATTTCCACTGTTTCATGTGGTATGGTCCAGTTGAGGTGTGTATATACTTCAATTTTGGTCTCAACGCCTACAATGATCTTTAAGGTATGGTCCAGTTGAGGTGTGTATATACTTCAATTTTGGTCTCAACGCCTACAATGATCTTTAAAAATGGATGGACGGCGTGGATGAACCACATGCATTCACGGTGGGTCCAACAGAGTTTACTCAGTACGATAAGAGCCTGCTGAGTAACTCAGTACGCAATCCAATTTCTATTCTCGGAAGGTAAAATGGGCCATAAATGGGTCGTACGGTCGGAAATTTCTCATTTTTTTACTTCAAAAATTCCTCCCAAGAGATCCTTGTTTCATTCCTTATACCGATGCAAGTGAAAAGACTCTTTTATCTCTCATTGGTGACAACGTGTCGTAGATGCACTGTACTAATATTCAACCACATAATAAAAAATAAATTTGTAAACTACGGAAATCCAGCTCCACTTTACACTTGGAAAAGTATATATTGATAGGGAGCGTATATCTGATAGACTTTATAATGAGTTGAAAGAAGAGGTTGTTGGTTTTAATTATAAAGATATGATAGAAAAATAAAAAACAATAAAATAATTAAAAATTTAAAAAAAAAAAAAAAAAAAAGAAGAAGAAGAAGAAGATTGAGAATAAAAAGAATTAAAATTCAAAGAAGTGTGAAGAAAAGTTCTTCCAAGGATTGAGGCACATAAATGTCAGTCTTAAAGACATATTTTCTTCTTCTCTTTTTAATTATTATTATTATTATTTTTTTTTTCAATTTTTCTAAACTCTCACTTGGTGGCACCGTGCTCCACCCCATTCACATTTTGTAAAACTTAAATTTTGCACTTGTTGGATGGATTTCTACTAAGCCCGGATCACCCATTCTACTTAGTATTTGAACCCCTATGCTAAATCAAACTCCATAAAGCTAGAATTACTGAATTTACTCGTTCCCAGTCAGAATCACACTCTCACTCGAACAATTTGTATATGAAAAATAATCAAGGTGGCCCCGATATCTCGACTTGGCTGTGCTCCACGGAGGAGGGCTTAGGAAATGATAAAAATGGGAAGAAATGAAGGATAGGGTTTTAAAGCCCAACACAAGCCCCCATGCATGTGCCAACTTGGGTTTCGACAGAGGCACCGTTGGTTTGACGGTGGCACCATCGGCCATTGACTTAAAAAATGTAATTCTGATGGTGGCACCGTGCTCGTCATGGTGCATAGTCGGGATATGTCCGGGCGCCATGGTGGCACCGTCGAGCACTTTCCAGAAACTCTAACATTCTAACTTTCCCACGGTGGCACCGTGGTACCCCTATCCAAGCTTTTGTAAAAAATTTCATTTTCTTCCGAGGGTTGGGTTTTTACAATGTTTGGATGGCTCATTCAGCCCGGTCCTTGATCCCCTATGCTAAAACTCCTCTTCTAGTACTCTAATCTACCCACAATTCGTTAAATGATAGATTTACGCTCACTCATGCGATCCCAGGGTTCAAATTCCTATATTTGAGTTTGAAAACATTGAAGGAACTTTGTGAATTTTGGTCATAGTGTTATTCACTTCTAAGTTTAAGTTCAACAACATCCACAACAAGGAATTCAATCCTAGAGTTACTCATTTTTACGTTTAAGTTCAAAATCATCCAATATTATAAAATTTAATCATAGAGTTCAGTTTATAAGTTTCGAATTTCAACATATAGCAAATTGGGAAGTTTGTTTCTACAGTTCATTATCCCTAATTTACTAGATTTCCTATATTGCTGGATAATCCTGGACTAGCGAAATTCTCTATAAGTCCAAATTAACCTATAATCTCAAGTGTCTCAACACATAGTTATAGTGGTTTGCATACTCTTCATTCTCATGGTCCTAGTTATCTTAATACTCTATTCTGATACAACCTTGTCATGCCTAATCAGCACCCGAGTACGGAGACTCTGTTCTCGAGTACTTGGGTTTAAACTATGAAAAAATGCATGTGGGTGAGTTCCTATGTGTCCGTGCAGTCCAGTTAACATTCTCCCATGTTCAATAATTAGAGTAGCTTTAAAACAGTGTCAAAAGTTAAACAGAGATAACTAAACCCATAAATATATGGCTAATATTTAAAATGTACAACTTTAAAAGTGGTGTCTGCCCATATGGGGATTATATAAGCCACAATGAATATTCAACAAAATCAACACATGGAATACACCTAGCCGGGGACTCCAATATATACATGTACAAAATTGAATAAAATGTAAAATTTTCTATTTTCGCCCAACACTCATAAAATATCATGACAGAAGCGCAAGCTAATCTAAGCCTGTCCATATGAGATTTCGATGGTACTTGCATCCAAGATCTCACCCGGTTGATGTTTTAAAATATTGTCCCAAGTGGGAGTGAATAGCTAACTCAGTGGTACCATTTTCTAAGTTACACATGTTATCAACACGATTAAGCGCAGGTAATGATAGCATAACAAAATAAACAATTTCATATATATTCATTTTAGGTACATAAATACTATAATATGATGATACATGATCCTCATAATCCCACTTTCCCTCAACAAGTGACTCAATACCTATTTCACAGAATGTCAACACTTCCTCATCACGTGACTCTAATACCTTTCACAAACTACATATTCTAGTAAGTGACATGATATGCGTGATTATCTTAATAAATATTGATAAGGCACATAACCTAGTCTGTATCGTTTCTTAGGATCCTGCGGTCCTCCAGGTAGAATTCCGGTGACCCGCGACCTGTAATCGGTATTTGCGTGTGACCCTAAGTCGCATCCTATATATCTATATCGAATCGACTCAAAACTTGTACCCTAGCGATCGTGCCATCGTTGCGGTTCCAACGCCGCGTCTCGCGCACCGATGAGATACCCAGGTCAGGAGTTGTGGGCCAGCGTTTATTTCGAGGAAAATGCCATGCGTTGTGAATTCTGAGAGAATCTCTATAACCCATTACATCAATCAATCAATCACAAGTCAAGTACACAACCCATCCCTCTCTTACACAAGCCTTACCCAAAGTCAACTCTCTCTCTCTCTCTCTCCCTCTCTCTTCACCCATCCCTCTCTCATCCAAAATTCAACCAAGCCCATACCCTCTATGTCATTTTCTTACAAAATCTATTCCTTCCATCCTTTTCATCCCATTACCCTCTCTCTCCATCTCATTTCATCTTAAGCTTTCATGAGAGAAAAAAATCCTAAGGAGAGAAAATAGTCAAGAGAGGACCCATCTTCCTACCCCCCTCATCTCACCATCCAACCATCTAAACTTCATCATCCTCCATCAAAGAGAGAGCTTAAGAGCCAAGGATTCTAAGGAGCTAAAGAAGAAGTAGAACCAGTCGGTGTTTGTAGGATTAAATTGTGATTTTTGTGATGGACCAAGTGGGGCCTACCGATTGATGGTATGGATCCTATTTGGGACCCATCTTGATATATGTATTGTAATCTAAAGAGGGGCCCATAGTGGCGGGGTCCCTCCACTACACCCTCTCTCTCTCTCTCTCTCTCTCTCTCTCTCTCT
The DNA here is from genome assembly GCA_030180095.1 of Magnolia changhungtana. Taxonomy (NCBI): domain Eukaryota; kingdom Viridiplantae; phylum Streptophyta; class Magnoliopsida; order Magnoliales; family Magnoliaceae; genus Magnolia; species Magnolia changhungtana. Next base: position 5,128,365 of record JASAUF010000657.1, read on the forward strand.
CTCTCTCTCTTTCATTTCTTTTGGTGATGATGAGGCTGTGTGGCCCACCCGGATGGACCCCACCATGAAGTATATATTTTAGATCTATGTCGTCTACTTGTGGGCCCACCTTATTGCACTGTCCAGTGGGCAGGCTTGCTGCCTGTCCGTCTGGATAGGCCTTGATGAAAGGAAAACACAAATATCAGTTGATTTGAAGCTTTGGTGGGCCACCACGTGGACCCACCCTGCACGTGTGAACCTCCACACCGTCCAGCGTGGGACGGTGCTGGACATACCAAGTGTATGGGTTATATGCCTGCTATCCATCTATGGGCGTGGAGTCCCACACGTGTGGGGCCTACCTTGATGTAAGCGTTGTGTACGCACCGTCCGTGGACCCACACCATGACGTACATGGGTCATCCGGACCGTCCAGATCATGGTCCCACATGAAAGATGTGTTTAATCCTCACCGTCCGTCCAGATTGGGAAGGCCACAAACCTGGACACTGGCATGTTAAAAAAAGTATATATATATATATATATATATATATATAGATAAAATACTATATGGTGGGCCTACGTAGGACCCACCTATGTGAGAAGTGGATTGGCTGGTCTACCACACACCAGCTATAAAGCTGCTGTAGTGACGTTAGTAAGTTCTGTGGGTCCCCCATGATGTATGTGCTTCATCTATACCATCCAAATGGTGGGACCCACCTACTGTAATGACGTCAGCAAGTCCAGTGGGTCCCGCATAAAGTATGTGTTTTATTCACACCATCCATCTATGTGGGCCACACCAGCTAAATAGCTGATGTATTGACATCAGTAAGTGTGGGCCTGATCATGAGTCAGGTGTTAGATCCAAACTATCCATCCACTGCGCGAGCTTGTCTTAAGGGTTGTGAAGAAAAATAAGACAGATCTATCTGTCAGATGGACCACGCTGCAAAAACCAATGAAGGGTTGAACACCTACCATTGAAACCCGTTTGGGTTCCAGAAGTTTTGGATCAATATGAAATTTGTTTTCCTCTTAATTCAGGTCTTTAAGACCTTATGAACAGTTTGAATGGAAAATCAACGTTATGGTGTGGTCCAGATGATATTTCAATCATCATTTCCACTGCTATTTATGGTATGGTCCAGATGATCTTTCGATGTGATTCATTTTTTTGGTAATGTTCTAAAATGATCTCTAAAAATAGATGTATGGTGTAGATAGTTCACCTAAAACGATGGGCCCGACTTGATATATATGAGTCCCATTGTTGCGGCCCATGTGATGAGGCCCACTTGATTTATATGAGGCCCATGTGTTGCTACCCATTTGATGTATATGAGGCCCATGTGATGCGACCCACTTGATGTATATGAGGCCTATTGTTGCAGCCCATGTGATGCGGCCCACTTGATGTATATGAGACCCAATATGATGAATAAAAGGCCCATATGATGAAGCCCAATGTGATGTGTATGAGGCTCAAAATGATGTATTGTAAGTGCTATGGTCTCATGCTCCTTAGATTGTTAAATTTTGTGGTGTCAAAACCTCTTATGAGCAAAAACTTCTATGTGTGTCTTGTGCTTGTATGTTGATATATATGTGATTCAAGACAACATCACAATGATTCAATACATTTACGGTGCTCGACTTTAAGATATGCAAGGTTATGTACTTTGTCCTCTACTATATGCATCAATGATGAGAACTACATCGATAAGAAGAGTATTTGTTCAAGACTCAAGTACATTTCAAGACTCAAGTACAACTCAAGTTTAAGTTTATATTCAAGTTGTAGAAGATCTCAATTTCAAGCTACATCAAGTAGAGATCTCAAGCTTTAAAGGTTAACCATCATATGAAAGAATGATGTTCAATGTTCATACTTCATATTTCAGGTATGATAAACCTTAGTTTGACCATTAGGGTAGGTCATTTTGTATACATAATTTAAGATAAATCTTTTTTACATGAAGTTAGTCTGTTCTAAGACTAGTCCTGGACCTTCTTTGACCAATCCTAGACCTGGTTCGACTAGTCCAAGAAATTCCACGATCAGTCTTAAGTTGTTGAAGATTTTTAGAATTTTTTGGTTATTCTTCGACCAGTCTTGGAGACTATTCAACCGGTTGTAGGGTGGTCACGACTCGTCCTTCGACCACTCCTAGAATTACGACTCAAACTCCAGCAACCAAATCTGATTTTCTACGACCAGTCCTAGGTCATCTTCGACCAGTTGTAGAATCCTAAGATCAGTCGTAGAACTGATTTTTTTAGATCGCGCTTAAAATTTCAAAATGTCGTTATTGCTATGACCAGTCGAAGGGTTCCTAAGACCATTTGTAGACGCAATCTTTTCTTCTATAAATTGAATATGAGTTTCAGAGTTTTTCATCGATTAATTTTGAGAAAATTCAAGCCTCTACTCTGAGATAAGTTGTGTTCATTTTTAAGCTACGCTGTGCATATTTAATATTCTTTTGTTAGCTTTTTTTATTTGATTTTGTTCATATATTCCAATCCTATTTGAAAAAGAGGAATTGTTGTATTCCTTCTTCATTGGAATCAAAATCAAATAGAGCTATGCCAAATTTGGTTTAATTTAAAATCAATTAGAAACTATAACCATTTCTTAAGTGAGTATTGGACATTGAACGTTGATTCAAACTTCTACTCTGATTGGTTCTACCGGGCTGCTACAAAAGAAGAAATCCAGGTATTTTACATGTATTGTAAATTCATTATTTTGATTTTATTTGAGATTCACCAGAAAAATCTCATTGTGTTGGTTATCTAAGGAGAGCCAAAAAACTCAGAAAGTGTGGGTTTTTGGATTGTGTAAGCCCAAGTTAAAAAGACACAATTGTGAAGGTTTTAGGTGAACCTGTAAAACCTGTTTCATAGTGAACGCTAATATTCCCTAAGTGAGGATATTGGGAGTGGAGTAGCAAGTTGTGTGACTGTTGTTTAACAGTTGGTGAACACACAGGCGAACCACTATATATCGGTGTATTTTGTGATTTAAATTCTTTTTTAATTTCCATATCTTTAATCATTCAGATTTGTGGAATGTATATGTGGATGTGAATGTTGTAATATTTACATTTCAAGCAAAGTGGGGAATGTTGTAATAGTTTAGAATTTATTTCTTATTATTTCCTTTATTTACTTTCTGTTTGAGTTTTGATATTCAATTTGTTCTAGTAAGGTTATCCTGCCATAAACCATTGGTTTTTATGGTGCAAAGGTTGTCCTTAGAACAATATTAGTATCAAGCTCTTTATTTAAGATTACTTTACATTTCAGTTCTTTGATTTATTTAAAGTACTATTCTTTATTTAAAGCTTGATTTATTTTTATCAAGCTCCACATATATTGTACATCTATTCCGCTGTTAAATTTTAATTTGGCACAGTCCTATTCACCCCCCCCCCCAGGACATATAGCTTGGCCTTTTCATATATGTGAGGCCCATTGTGATGTATTTGTGGCCTATTTGGTGAGGCTCATTGTAATGTATTTATGATCCATTTAGTGAGGCCCGATGTGATATATTTTAGGCCCTTGTGAGGCCCATTATGATGTATGTCTGGCCCTTATGTGAGGCCAAGGGCTTACTATATGTTAGGCTCTAGATGGGTCACTCATTGGGAGCAATGTTGGTTAAATGTCTACATAGATGGACAATGATGGTTAAATGTCCACATTATGACCTTCCCTTAGGCCTTGTTAGGCCCATTCTCATCATTCTCTTAGTGGCTTAACCCAAATCATTAGGCCTCATTGATGTTGTATGGTCAATCATCGCCGTAGACAGATGGCTCCGTGCAATCATATTTGATATATCTATGACCGAATGCCGATCTTTATATTATGGTTTAGATCGGCTGCTTATCTATAGACCCCGCCTTGTATATATGCCAATTATCGATACCGATTATGAGTATGTGATAGCATAACATCGTGATACATGCTCATACGCATCATCTGCATGCTTGTGATGAGATGAGGTTAGCCATTGCATATGCCTTCTGGCAAGTTGTTTATGGGATTCCCTGATAGGCGATGTTGTCCCTCATGAGCGCACGGTACGCGCATGATTGATGCATGACTAGATTGTATGACTTATGCATCTTGCATTGTGTGATATGGTTACATACGCCCTAGCGACATCAGGGTCGTGGCCTCCACAGGCACATCGTGGAGGGCCGGATTGGATACCAGAAATATTGTTACTAGCATTGGGGAGTCATAGATGTCCCTGGGTGAAAATCCATTAACCTAATGGTACTAAAACATGACTCCAACGTCGAGACTGAATGGATACATGTGCGCACGAAGGCCGTATACCAGTAGGCCGCGTCTCCTATGTGTCGTGGTCGGTTGGAAAGGGGTATGACCTTACTCGCTTGAGTGAGGGGGCAATATTTAGGTTGAGTTTGACCAGTTTGAGGAATGGGTCAGTTATCGATGAGCTGGGCTCAATATTGACAGGTAAATAGTGAGGTCTTTTCCGCTTACCTAGTCATACGCTCGGATAGGGGCGACAAGCTGACATAAAGTGTACTAGACCCCGATGATTGTCCAACGTGAGAATTGTACTAATATTTGATGCTCTAGTAATGAGCTGCAATGATATGTGGATTCAGATGAGGGCTCATATGCTTGAGTTGCATCTCGCATCGCATGGCCTTGGTATGGTTGACATCTTCGTACCTTACATTGCATGGCCTTGATATGGCCGATAGCATTCATGCTTTGCATCGCATAGCCGTGGTACGACTGATATTAGTCATGGATTCGCCAGCATATTTCGCATTACTCTGATAATGCATTCTGAGCACGCTTATATTGCGCACACACTCTCACGACCCTCTAAGCTTTTCGTAAGCTTATGCAAGACCGTTGCGTGCAGGTGACGCTAGGACGCTGTAACAACATTGAGATTGGAGAGTGCAACAGACTTCTAAAGCTTCCGATTTTATTATTGTATTTCCCTTTATGCGCATTGTACCTTAAAGTTTTAGTCACAGTGGATTTTGTAATGGTGTCTTGGTTATTGTTCGTGGGTTATGCTTATGGTTATGCTGGTTACAGAATAAATTCATGCTGAAAAATCCTCCTTTTAGGATCCCAGGATCGGAACCCAGTATATGGGTGGAGGGAGTCGATAATGGGGTATTGCGGAGGTTGTCGGCGCCGGATTCGGCAATCAAGAATTTTGTGAGCTCAGTTTTCTGAGTTTGGGGTGTGACAATATTAATCCCAGTTTAAGCAGTAATTTAGTGAAGTTAGGATACCACCATCATATGACAATTCTCTATCCGGATCATAAGGCTTGAAGTGGTCATGGTGGCTCCTTACTTATGTCACTTGACGCATTTTAGGATTTATTACCCAAGGATGACCATAAATAATGTAAGGGTCATCACCCAAACATAAATACGGCGAGGTCACAACATCAACTACATTAACAATACAGTGGGCTTGTGGCCTTCGCTAATGGTCAATGCCATTATGGGCAGGCTAGTCACCCGATTTTGTGCCAATATGGCAGGCTCATCACCTCTATTTTTACCAATATGGCAGGCAAATCATCCCAATATAGGTCGACAGCTCGGATACAGTGTCCCATACCACCACGCCCGGCTCATGAGTCTTCGTAGATCGTAACACATTAATGATTATAAATAAACTTATATCGATGGTAACGGTGATATCACAAATTCTATTCATGTGTTGCACAATCATCAAGCATATAAATGATCAACCCTACATTAGAATGATTCGATCGATGATAGAGAGCCACTACAAAACTAGCATTAGGTGTAAAGCATCTTATGTAGTTCCAACTACTACTTGTCATCCGTTTTCAACTTCAGTCGACCGTATAAGTCTGGGATAGCTAACCCAAAGCGAGTCATCCACTTACTAAATATTTTGTAGGGCTCAATTCAACCACGACTATAAATCAGATTATCAAATACACAACATAATTGCGAAATGACTTAATAACACAATAAGGTGTATCGACCAAACATATGTATGAATCAGTACCACTTAATGTATATTAATACAATACAACATATATCAATATCACTTATTAATTGGCATAAAAGAGCTCTAATAGTAGCAAACTCACTTTGCTTAAGCATTTTATCGAATATGTTAGCTACTAACTTCAAATAACATTAGGGATGCAATAATAAAGCAATTTAAACACAAATACCATATAAAATCTTAACAATAAAAAAAAAAATCATTATCTAACACTATCAATGGTTAATAAAATGGAAACCTAGAAGAATTGCCTGTACCTTAGAGGGTTTCATGCAACCTAATTACACTTGGGGTTAGAGCTTTTGAGGGAAATCACCAATTCTTAAATCAATTAAAAGGATAACATGTAGGATTCATAGAATCTAACCCTAAGTAGCTTAATCATAATGTAGAAAGCATTTGTTACTTCCGATAGCACGTGAAAGGGAATATGGCGGAGGGTTTGGTAGCTCCCAAGGGTTTGATTGAATGGAAAAATGGTAGGGCACAAGCAATAAGGGCCTCCTCTCTCTCACACTCTCTTTCTCCTCCTCTTTCTCTCCTTTAGCTAGGACAAATTCATATGTGGCAAAGGGGATGCCTAAATGAGGACCTTTTATAGTGCCAGAAGTAGTGCAATTGGCCTCAAAGGTGAGGGTTATGATGTATTAACCCTATGAGATGGTGTTTCCAACTATTAAGACTCACGAAAAGGTGCACAGGTCAATTTATGTCATATGATAGTTTCCCTAAGTGATGATCTATGTAAGGCTTTGATCGACCCACAAATCAGACACACCGATCAATGGTTATGATCAAAAGTCAATTCAACAGTTACTGATCATCAATCGGGGTCGCGGCTATACGAATATGTGTAGGATATTAATTTAGGTTAGTGACTTAAATTCGGTAATGATCTAATAGTCCAAACGCCATAAATTTGGTAAAGATCAGATGTGGACAAATAACTTAAGTTCTTGATCGTTATAAAGACATTCATACACCTGACGCACTCGCATTGTGAGCCCAAATTGAATGATTTGGGATGTGGTCTTAGCTCAATGTCTCGCGATGGACATCAAGTCCGCTAAGACAAATCTCCATCTATAGTTTCGAGTGTAGTGGCCCACTAATGACTGACTTAGAGTTTATTTGGTTAAGCATTGCATTTCTGGAATGAATTAGGTAGCAATATTTCTTATGCGCGATGATTAAGGTTTGAAATATCTAAGTTCATAGTGTGAGCTATTAGTAATTAATGAAAATGGTGATTCGGTCTTAATCACCTTAATTCTTCGATTCTTAGGCCAAAAGGTAATTTGGTCGATTCGATTTTTATACATAGGGTAATCATGATCTAACCCCCTAAGTTAGGTATATTTTAGGTAGATCTTAATTAACTACAATCATTTTGATTTATCAACGATATGTCCTTTAGACCTTAGCTTTCAACTAATGGATCATATGTTTAGGCAAAATATTTAGGTGATTGGATACATTCATTAGTTTCTCAAGGGTAATTAATCGAACTTGTATGATTCTATGCAAGGAAACACTTGCATATATGCTAGTGTTAAGTATGAAAAAAATTAATATATTACACACACGCTCTCTTCTGGAAATGTACAAGTTCAGGCTTGAGTTCGGCTGAGCCTTCGAGCTAGGCTGGGCTAGATTATTTTGGCTTGTCATGGGCCCGAGTCAAGTTTGGGCATCCCTTCAAGAGCGCAGGCCAAGCTTAAATAGAACTTGCCCCAACCCTATCCCGGCCCGTTCACACCCCTATTAGCTAGCATTCACCGCTTCAGCACTTCGATGAACGTTTATCTAATGTTCCAAATATCTCAATGTTTGGTTGGACATGGTTTGGTTGGTGACCCAACACCAGCCAGTTAGCCGGTGTCAAGGCTCCATGGACCTCACCATGATGCATGTGTTTTATCCATGTCAGTCCATCTATTTCTCCACATTTTAGGATATGATCCCAAAAACGAAGTAAATCCAAAACTTAAGTGGACCACACCATAGGAAACCATGGAGATTAAACATTCACCGTTGAAAACTTCCTGGGGCACAAAAGTTTTGGTTGAAGCTAATATTTGTTTTTGACCTTTGTCTACGGTTAGGTGACTTGATGAACGTGTTGGACTGTGAATAAATAATACGGTGGGCCCTCAAGAAGTTTTCATCAGTGAGCTTTAAATCACCTCAGTTTCATGTGTTGTGGTTCACTTGAGGTTTGTATCTCCCTCATTTTTTAGTTCACTCCTTAAAAATGAGCTGGAAAAATGGATGGACGGCGTGGATAAAACACATACATTATGATAGCTGCCACAGAACTTTGACACCAGCTAGCTGGCTGGTGTTGGGTTACCAGCGAATCCGAATCCTGTTTGGGGCGCAACTTCATGGACCCGGGGTGGGTGGATCCTTGATCCTGGATCCACTGTGATAGATGAACCTTAATCCACACCGTCCATCCTTTTTTCTAGCTCTTTTTAGGATATAACAAAAAAAATGAAGTATATCTACATCTCTGATAGACCACACCACAGGAAAGAGTGGTGATTGACATTAAAAACTTTTTGTGGGCCACAAAAGTCAAGCTGATATTCGTGTGATCCCTCCATCCAGATCTTTTTGACTTTATCAACAGGTTGAATGACAAATAAACATTCCGGTGACCTTAAGAAGTTTTTAATGGTGGGTATTTAATCACTACTGTTTCCTGCGGTGTGGTCCACCTGAGATGTGGATCTGCTTCATTTTTGGGGTCATGTCCAGAAATGATCTGGAAAAACGGATGGCCGTAGTGGATGTAAGAAAAATACACACGCTGGAACCCACAGTCAGGGATCCACCCACTACTGTGGATCCTCTGAAGTCGCCCCCCTGTCAGTCGTTTAACAGTCCAATCAAATGAATTTACGGTCAGTATCCAATCCGTAGCAGAGCTCAAAGACGACTGGTTCGGATCATGGTGCAGACGTACCACTATGGTACACAATCCGGAGGCACGAAAATCCCGTACCTCTATAAGGCACTGAATCCTCTCTACCCAACAGCATCGGCTAAAGAAATCCTGACCGTTTATGTAGTCCTCGAGAGTTTACTTACGCCAATCTTGCCTCTCCTACGACTCCTGATCCATTGTATCTCAATGCCTTCTGGGGCCCACATGCTGAGCGTTCTGACCATCGGAACCATCCATTTTGTGCATGCTATACTGTATGGGCTGGCTTGCGAAAATTATGCTGAATGGATGAATTTAATCATCATTGTCTGATGAATCTAAAACAATAAAAATAAGATTTTCTATGGATCTCATTCAGCTTTGAAAATCAAAGGTCAGAATGATCACAGAACGGTTACTATAAGATAGTAACTAATCTGTTGTATAGACGAAAATATGTACGGTTCAGATCATTGAACTATATCAGTATTTAGGGTCCAGTGGGTGGCGACACACATTCGATCCTGAGTCACGACGGAGGCAAAACGAACTCCATTAATAACACGAATGTTCAAAAACTGGCTATTCCAACTAACAGCGAGACGTTGAAGTGGTGACCCATGCTTTTATTTATTGAAAGGACTTTTAAATAGCACACGGAGAGTTGGTGAACATCATGTTCTTTTTTCTTACTATTGGATGGTCTAATCATCGATCTGGACCGTCCATTTTCATGGCCGCGGTTAAGAATCCACACCAATAAAAGAAAGCTCTCCTATCTGATCAAAGAGTGACCAATAATCTTCGATCATATATGACCATACACAGATGGTTATAAAAAAGAGGAGCGATTGTTTGGAAGGTTGGCATCAAATACAGGTTAGTTTTAACACGCGGTGTCCTTGTAGTGGGCCCGACAGAATTGGAAGTCGTCCAAATGAAAGATACATGTCCACATGTCATGTGGTCCGGAACATTTCGAGCTTTTTGTTACCAACATGGTATTATCAAATTACATACTTATAATTTCTGAAAAATAATAAAAGAAATTGAAATATTAAAGACAAGTTAACGTAGGCTAATGTATTAGTTCTTTTTTAAAGTAATTAAGACGGTTGACAGGTTACAGACAAATAACTTTTAAAATACAAAGAGCTTGTACACAATTTTTCGATAGATAAAAATTAAAAGGAAAATCTCGTATCAACGATGTTCAGAAAGAATGGAGCTGCCTTAGACTAGTACATTGGTCTATTACCTGAGGACCTGTACGTTGGCTCGAATAAGAGAGAGTAGTTGGTGATGGTCCAACGAATCACCTGAGCATTGTTTATATAGGTTAGGACTATTGAACATTTTGTTTTGCAGGTAGGAGCAACCCATTTGCGATATGTAAGAAGTGCCCCATTACAGTTATATTGCCTCACATGCCCAGGCTCTCAAACTAAATCCAAGGCCATACGCGTGCATGAGACTCAATTCACCGAGTAAATAATAAGGTACTCAATGCCTACTTATAAACATAAGATTTTCTCCTCTCCTGTCCTACATGGGACTATTCCCAAAAACTCATAAAACCAATTTTTTTAACAAACATTATATATATATATATATATATATATATATATATATATATATATATATATATATATATATTATATATAATTTAAAATATTTTTCACAACACTTTTCCCGAAGACAATAAAAGATCTTTGGTATGTGTATAAACGGTCATTTTCAATGGGGCCTGCATGTCTGGTCCAGTACATATTTCCGCGGGCACAAAGTGGTTCGGCCTGTCAGTATCACCGGCTCAACGTCATGTCATCTGCATGAGCCCAAAATTCAAGCAGCTCCACAACTCAAGTGAGCCACACCACAGCGATCAGAACGGCAAGCATTCAAACTTTTTTGGGTCACCGTGATGCTTACATGCCATCCCACCCTCCAAAAGATGGTTCATCCAGAACTTTCATGGGTACAAAGAAGGTCTTCAATGGTAGGCATTCCCATCTTTCCTTTGGTGAGTTATAACCTAACTTTTTTAGGCAAACATCTTAACATGATCTAGCAAATCATATGTATTACCTAAAGTCATCACAATGGACCAAAGAGCTTTTTGTTTCATAGGTTACCTACAAGTTTGGGCGTGATAGGGCTCCTGTGCATGCTATGTATGCATGCAGATGTGTGTATGTGCATGTATTATATATGCGCGCACATGAACATATAATTGAGAAGCACGTTGTATGTCATTCACACGCTGCCTCAAATGCTCCTTATCCTTTCATCTTTGTGGACTACCAGAATGGTGAGCTATGACTCATCATGTTGCCACCCAAGGGTTGGTTGCGTGAAATTGAGATATGTTTTGGGAATTTAGGGGTCCTTTGGTACTATGGATTTGGGGGATTTCAAATCCCCTGGGTTACTTAGCACCATAAAGTAATCGGGGGTTTCAAATCTCCTTAGGGGGTTTGAAATCCAAAGGTGACACCTTGGATTACATCTAAAATCATTCCTATAGTTGTATGTGTAATATGTGTATCACTAGACTATTAATCTATTAGACACATGACCTACTAATGATATCCTAAAATAATTAGATTATCAATTGCATCACTATAATTACTTTAATATGATGATCAACACTGTCTAAACATTGTCCATGTAAATCAACGGTTAAAAATCGTTGGTTAATCACTCGGACGTGATCTTGTGCTTGTGGTCCATCTAAGACTTGAAATTTCATCATTTTTTGGCAAATATATATTTCAGCGGGCTTATTACAACTATTGTGTCAAAAATTACATAAGTTCACTAATTAGAGATATTAAAGTTGATTTAGTAATTAAATTCAAACCCCTACAAATATTCTATAAATAACTACTTTTGGATTAAAGTTGATTCTCAATCTAGGTGAGGATTTCAAATCCAGGGGATTCCGAATCCAGGAGGTTTCAAATCCACACTCCCAAATAGGCCCTTAAGTTATTAATGTGGTGGGACAATACTTGTGGATATAAGGAAATAAGACATTGATTGCACACAATGACTCCAGCACCACCTAGCAATGTGATGGTGTCCGGACTTTGTGGGGTCCACCATGATGTATTTGTTTTATTATGTTATCCATCTTCTTTTGCTGGCTCATTTTAAGACATGTATTTAATAATAAAGGATATCCAAAATTTAAGTAGACTAAATAATAAGCATTTGTGCGAATTAAGTGCTTACCATGGAAAAACTTTTGAAAGTTATAGAAAGTGCGGCATCAAAGTTGATATTTGTGTTTTTCCAAGTCTATATAACTTTATGAGCAGATGGGACAATAAATAACATTAGGAAGGTTTTACAGGTGGACTATCCTCTGTTACTTTCTTATGGTGTGATGCACTTTAGCTTTGAACATGCTTTTAAGTTTGGTTTGGAGCATTAAAATGAACTAATAAAGAGTCCGGATCCTCTATTACCAAGTGAATAGAGAATTCCTGATACCTTAATCCTCGTTGGTCCACGTCACCACTTACTAAAAAAATAAAAAATAATAAAAAACAGTTTTGGACGCCAACCCATTAGGGTAACAGGAATTCTCCGTTGATCCGATAACAGAGGATCCCGACTCATAAAACAGATATACGAACTCGACAAATAAAAAAACATACATAATGGTAGGCCCTACAGTGTCTTGAGGTCAGGTAGTTTGGTGGCGTTTGGTCACCGCGCGTTCCTGTCCAGTCAAATATCCACTCGAAACAATTCCACCCATCCCATGTGCTCTTATTGCGTTCTGACCGTTGCGTTTTATTTTCAACCGTCCATTTCCAGGCAACGTGGTCGACGCTAGACATCTCCAGCTCGCGCGTGGAATCGGCAAGTGGTGTGGAGCGTTTGTATTTGGCGAGAAGGCCCACCAGATGAACAGTCCATCACCACTGAAAGGTGGGACACACCATCGCAGACACAGATTTCAAATGGACATGCACCCGTGTGAGCACAAAAACACACGCTACCTACCACGTGCGGCACTCACCCAGATACAGATCACCGAATCCATGCACCTAGTCATCCATCCATTAGAACATAAAACTCGTGCACCATAGTTTAAAAATTAGAAAGAAAAATAAAAATCAACTCGATTGGACCGAGTCAACTCAAATCGACCAGATTTCACCAGGTCTCCAGAAAAACGAGAGAGAGAGAGAGAGAGAGAGAGAGAGAGAGAGAGAGCGTGTAGCTATAACTGTTTTAAGTTTAAACTACTAGTATACACTCTCTAATGAAAATGTCTAAAGAGGAGTAATCTCACTCTCCTCCCCACATTCAAATGCAGAAGCAACAACAATCCCCAACATCAAATCCATAAACGCTCCCATTATATAACCATGCATCTTCTTTCTATTCACCTTCAAATACCATTTCAAAAGCTCTTCCAATCCCTCCCATTCCTTCACTCCATGCGCCTCCACCATCTCCTCCATCGACTTCCTGAAATCCCTATACGGGTCCTCTGAATCCATCGCCATCGCCACGCTCTCTTCAAACGGAGGTGGCCCACCACACATCTTCCCTTCTTCCAGTATCGACTTCGTGTCTCCTGGCTCGAAGAAGAACCGATCCGACCGCACCCCTCGCATGACCGTCTCGACCGACTCCCCTTCCGATGCCGTCGAGAAGCTCGCTGACTCGGATGAGTTGGTGAACCATGACTCGGACGTTGCGGCCGCATCCAAGTATATGGAATTAACGGTCTTGATCATGTCGTCGTTTTCATGGCGGGCTATTCGGAAGGAATCTGTTCTTGGCTGCTTGCAAGAAGGCCATGGCCAATGAGAGGTTGTGTCTCTAGTCCTGAAGAGGGATGGGAACCTCATCTTCTTGCCCATTTTGATTTTTGAGTGTTTGGAAAAATGGGTTTTGGATTTTGAATGGTTTTGGATTTTGAAGGCTTTTGTTTTTGTGAGGGGAGTTAATACAAGACAGGAAGCTGGCAGGATGGCTTTAAGAGGAGGGGGAGGAAGAGAGAGAGAGAGAGATGAAAGTTGAAAAATGGTATGGTGGGGCTCTCATGTGTGTATTAATTGCAGGTTTGTGGAATTCAATGTTATTCATTGCACCTATCCAATTATTATTATATTGAGAGAAGTGATCGAGTGCACTAAAGAGCACTTATATTACTCGTGGTTGCATCCGGGCTGTTGGACAGTCCTGTCAACCGATTTGAACCGTTCATTGTGTCAGAACACATTTCACAAGTTGTTACGTGTCAATGAAAGAATCATAACGAGTCAATCTTTAATTGTATCTCTTTTTTACATTTCCATCCATTTTCGAGGCCATGGATTGGCTGGTTAGGATTTTCTTAACATAGTAATTCTTTAAGAGTCGTGAACAATTTTTACACTACACATGTTATTGAAAGTAAGAAATAAAGAAAGAAAGAAAAAAGATGGAAAACCTTATGCAATTGGTTAAAACGTTTAAAATTCCATAGCTTTCAAAAGAAACCATGAAAGATTTATTATTATTCTTTTTTTTTTTTTTTCATAGCTTTAAAATTTCATGAAATGTTTTTTTTTTTTTTTTTTTTTTTTTCTTTTTTTTTTTCATTTTGCTAACTATTAATGGGTCAAATTGTCAATTAAGCCTATTTTTGTCTTAAAAATCTGGCCATCCATTTTAGAGGCTACTGATGCTACGGTTGTCAGATCCTGATCGCTAAGGTTGTCAGATCCTCGTGAATTTCGCATGTAGCCAATGAAACATGGTTTGGCCCAAGTGGATGGGTTGGACTGTCGGTGCCCTGTTGCAACTAAGAGCACCGGGTTATTTTCCTTGTGTTAATCCATGGAATTAATATGGATGTATTTTTTTTTATTTTTACTTAAAGAAGAAGTGTTTCATATGATACACTCAATGTTCAAATTATCTTCGTTATTATCTTTATTTTCAATTCAGCGATACCGATATCACTGGCAGCGATACCAATAACGCTGGTAGTATAAAAAATTATAGGTAAGCGATGTATCGCTAAGTATCTCTAGGTATCAATATTGCTAATGCGATCATCAATATTTTTAACTACCTAAATTTTAGGTGTCGCTTGTATTGCCAATGTATTAATATCATCAATTTATCACAAATATTTTCAACTATATAAATTCTAGGTAATACTTATATCATAAATGTATTGACGATATTTCATTAATATCGCAAACATATGGATTTCATCAAAAAAAAAATTATTAGAAAAAATTTTATTTCAAAATTTTATGGGCACATGGTTAAACGTAGTATTCTATTTGTCATTGACAATATTGATAATATAAATATTATCAATATCACAACCTACGAGATATTGAGACCACAATCTTTTGTTTCATTTTTAATTGTTGATGATTTCTTTGTGAAATATCATATGTTGTTAAAATTTTACAATATCAATGGATGTTTGGACGGAAGGTTGGATGATTAAGTAGGTCCCAATTAAATGAAAACTTATTATGTATGCGTTCTTTTTGTAAATTTTTTTATTTATAAATATGTATATATTTTAACATCTCCTAAAGTTTTGTTGAAAATTCTACCGTTTTTTCTATGTTTCTCCGCATTTTTTATTATCGGCGATATCAATATTATTTCTGTATCCCTGGCCGGCGAAACTTGTAGCAATACCGATACTTTGAACATTGGATACACTTGCCTTTGTTATCTTTAAGGTGATTGTGTTGCTGCATGGCTAGGGCTTAAGGGTAAAATTTGTTGCATAGGCATGGTTAGACCCGCGATCCATCACGTGTCTCTGTGGGCCCACACGTAGAGAAAGTTATATAATCCGAACCATCCAACTTTGAGTTGTTTTTAATGAGCCAGTATAAATGCTCACGCTGAATGGACGGTTCTAACCATCACTATATTGATAAGAAAAGTTCACCAGTTCACATTCAACATCACAAACCAATGGCCAAGAACATGATCACTCATGAAGCATGATTAATGGTCAATGGACCATCTAGATAATAAATCAGAGGATGGACGATTTCAATCGTACAATTGTCTCTGCAGATGGGCCCCACGTGAAAAGAACCATACTGGTCAGCTTATTATAATTTGTCCAAGTTGTTTACGAGGGCCAATGGCTATTATTGTGGTTTCTAATAGTTACTATGGGCCCCTTATATTATCCCTCTGTGAATGTAGTGTTTGTAGCCGTTGGGTAGTTATTTTCTTGATGATGATGTTCAACACCCCGTCATATAAGGGACGTGAATTTCTTGTGAAGGGACTGTTGTAGCCAGATGTCTTAAATTTGGTTGTTGCATTGTTGGATGACATCGAACAGGCTTCAATGTCATCGAAGCTAATTCAATGACATCGAAGCCGAACGATGTCATCGAGTATTTTTGGGATTTTTCACCCTTGGTTGCTGGATAGTTTTGGTTGTTTTTCGATGTCATTGAAGGACCTTTGATGACATCGAAGATTTCGCGTAGATTTTCTGCAGAAATGCAGATTTTTGTTTCATATTTCGATTCTACTTGTTTTTAAAGTTGTAAATAAGGTTGTATACAGACCAGGAGGTATTCTAAGAGGTTTTAAGTATTTCTAAATGGGTGCTAGTACGAGGCCCGTATCCTAGCCCGTACTATTTCGTAGGTTTCCGCGGTCCTCCCGGTTAAGTTTTGGCGACCCGCGATCTGTTATCGGCATTTGCGCGTGACCCTGAGTCGTATCTAGAGTCGGCTCAACCCGAGACCTATACACTAGCGACTTCGTCGTCGCTACGGTTCTGATGCTGCGTCTTGCGTGCCAAGGCGATACCTAGGCCAAGAGTTATGGGCTTAAGAATAAATCGAGGAGACACTGCGGGTAATGTGTACGCCGTTTCCAGGAAGATTCCTGGTTGAGAGAATGGAATCTCTACCTATACCCTCCTCTTTACACCAAGTCAACCAAGACCTTACCTCTCCCATACCTTTCATGCCAATAAGGCAACGCTACCCATACCCCATCTCATCTTATTCCCAAAAATAGTCAATTAGCCTCATCCCTCACCCATACATCATCCATCCTTACAACTCCCATCACTCTTTCATTTCTCTCTTCACCCCATTCAAGAAATTCCCAAAGGAGGAAACGTCCATGGCTTCCAAGGAGAAAAAGAAAGGAGCTAGATCACTCTTTCATTTCTCTCTTCACCCCATTCAATAAGCCACCTTCCTATCTCCCATCTCCACCATCCAAAGACCATCTCAACCATTAAAATCCACCCCTTGGAGCTCTAGATCATGTTGGCGAGAGAAGGAAGAGAAGATCTACGGTGGGTGTTCATAGCGTTAGATTTTTTTTTTATTTTTTATTTAGGGTCCACACGATTTTTGGGACCCATTTTGATGTATGTAGTTGCATGGCCCACCTAGGGAGGGCCCATAGTGTCCGGATCCCTCCATCGCACGCCGTCTCTCTCTCTCTCTCTCTCTCTCTCTCTCTCTCTTTATGATGACCCACCTATGATGTGTGCATTTTATTCATGCCGCCCGCCAAGGGAGACGCACCCGTTGTCTAACCAGGGCCCATGTTATTGTCCACTTTGCGGCCCATTTGGGCATGCCCTGGTTGAAGGGAAAACATGTATATTAGCTTGATCCATGGGCACCACCATGATTTATGTGAAATGCCCGCACCGTCTCGTGGCTAGACGTGGGGCCCACGTGATACAAGTGTTTTATCCAGGCCACCAATCCACCAACATGTTACTGTGCTATTTTTATTTTTTAAAATAATAATAATAATATAATAATAAAAATAAGCAATATATATATATATATATATCCATGCCTTTATAGCTGCTGTGGATGGCAGCAAGGTCTGTGGGTCCCACCAGCTAGGGAGTTGACGTGCTGGACGTCAGCAGACCCTGTCGGCCACACCGTTATGTATTTACACGTGATCCTGCACCGTCTAGATAGCCAGGACGGTGGGATCCTTGTGATGTATGTGTTTCATTCACGCCGTCCATTAAGGTGGGACACACCATGATGCCTGTGTTGTATTACCGTCCAGCGTCTAAGGACGCTGGATGTGGTTATAGTGAGGTGTGACCTGTCAGTGGAGTGTACTGACTAGTATATATATATATATATATATATATATATATATATATATATATATATATATATATATATATATATATATGTGGGCCACGGGTGTAGGACCCACCTCATGTGCGTGGCTGGACGGGATGGATTTCATCCACACTGTCCCTGGAATGAATGTCTAGGGGCTAGGTGTTTGATTATATATATAATAATATATAATAATAAATAATATAATATTATAGTGGCCCTGTGTGGGACCCACCTTTGTGAAAGAGGCTTGGCTGGTGTATGCTTACACCAGCTATATAGAGTTTATAATATAATACCATAATATATTATTACGTAATATATATTGTTGGTGTATATATATCTTGTGGGCCACCACGTGGACCCCACCCTGATTTATGTATCTTATCTCCACCGTCCAGACATATGGGACGGTGGGACCCACCTTGATGTAAGTATCTTATACCCACACTATCCGTATTTGGATAGTGGTAGGTGCAGCACACCGCGATGTATGCGTAATCCACTCCGTCCATCCAATAAGGGAACGTGGACCCCACCTTTATGCATGTGCTTCATTCCATGCCGTCCATCTCAAGGGTCCACTAGGATGCATGTATTTCTCTAAGTTGTCCATCTGTTCAAATCAATGGGACCCACCTTATTGTATCCATTTTATGTGCTGTCCATGCATAGCACGTGTGGCCTACCTTTGATGTGTTTATGGCCCATCCATAAGGCCCACCTTTGATGTGTTTATGGCCTGTCCATAAGGCTCACCTTGATGTATTTGTGACCCACCTATGAGGCCTACTTGTTGTGTATTTAAAGCCCATGGTATTAAGCCCATTGATGCGGCTCACCTGATGTGTATGAGGCCCATTAGTGCGGCCCATATCATGCGGCCTATTGTGATGTGTTCGTGACCTTTGGTGAGGCCCATGATGATGTATATTAGGTCCTTGTGTGAGGTAGTGGGCCCACTATATGTTCAGCCCTATGTGGGCCACTCCCTGAGAGCAATGTTAGTTAAATATCCACATTGATGGGCAATGATGGTTGAATGTCCACATTGTGACCTTCCATTAGGCCTTGTTAGGCCCATTCTTACCGATCTTGATTGTCGTGACTGATTTGTCGATTCTAATTATCGATCGATCCCGATTGTCGTGGCCGATTGCTGATTCCGATTGACGTGACCGATTTATTGATTCTGATTATCGATCGATCCTGATTATTGTGGCCGATTGCCAATTCCGATTGAAGCGAATGATTTGCTAATTCTGATTATCGATCGATCTCGATTATCGTGGCCGATTGCCAATTCTGATTGACGTGACCGATTTGCCCATTCTGATTATCGATCAATCCTGATTGTCGTGGCCGATTGCCAATTCCGATTGAAGTGACCGATTTGCTGATTTTGATTATCAATCGATTCCGATTGCCAATTCTAATTGAAGTGACTGATTTGCTGATTCTGATTATCGATCGATCCCGATTGTCGTGGCCAATTTTCAATTTCGATTGACGTGACCGATTTACCGATTCTGATTATCTATCGATTTCGATTGTTGTGGTCGATTACTGATTTCGATTAAAGTGACTGATTTGTTGATTCTGATTATCGATCGATCCCGATTATCGTGGCCAATTGCCAATTCTGATTGAAGTGACCGATTTGTCGATTCTGATTATCGATCGATCCCGATTGTCGTGGCTGATTGCCAATTTCGATTGAAGTGACCGATTTGCTGATTTTGATTATCGATCGATCCCAATTGTCGTGACTGATTCCCGATTCCGATTGGTGTGACCGACTTGCCGATTCTGATTATCGATCGATTCCGATTGACGTGACCGATTTGCCGATTCCGATTATCGATCGATTCTGATTGTCGAGGCCAATTGTATAGGCCGATTCCGATTGTCGAGGCCGACTGTATAGGCTGATTCCAATTTGTCAAAGCCGATTGTATAAATCGATTCTAATTTATCGAGGCCGATTGTATAAGCCAATTTCGATTATCGAGGCTGAGTATCGAGGCCAATTCCGATTTGTCGAGGCTGATTGTATAGGCTGATTTCGATTATTGAGGCCGATTCCAATTTATCGAGGCCGATTGTATAAGCCGATTCCGATTTGTCGAGACCGATTGTATAGGCCAATTCCGATTATCGAGGCCGAGTATCGAGGTTAATTCCTATTTGTCGAGGCCGATTACGATTTGTCGAGGCCGATTGCATAGGCCGATACCGATTGTCGAGGCCTAGTGTCAAGGCCGATTCCGCTTGTCGATTTTGATTGCCGAGGTCGATCTCGATTGTCGAGGCTGATTTCGATTGCTAAGGTCGATTGTCGAGACCTATATGATGTATATGCGACTCGTAGTTGAGGCCCATTGTGGTGTTTATTTGGCCTGTGTAATGTATATGCAGCCCGTGTTTAAGGCCTAATGTGATGAATATAAGATGAGGCCTATTATGATACATTTGAAGGTCAAGCGATGAAGTCCATTGTGATGTATATGAGGCCCATGTGAGAGGCCCATCGCGATGTATATTAAGCTCTTGATTGAGGCCTATGGTGTTGTATATTAGGTCCTTGTGTGAGGCCATGGGTTCACTATATGTTAGGCTCTATGTGGGCCATTCCTTGGGGGCAATGTTGGTTAAATGTCCATATTGTTGAGGCCGATTGTCGATGTCAGTTATTAATACTAATTATGAGTATGTGACAACATAACAACATGATACATGCCCACACGCATCATCTGTATGTTTGTTATGAGATGCGGTTGACCATTGCATATGTCATTAAGCAGGTTGTTATAAGACTCCCTGATAGGCAGAGGTTGTTAGTGTTATGATTTCATATCCCTTTGGTTGTCAAATTTTGTAGTGCCAAAACCTATATGTCTTGTACTTCTTGTGTTTCTTGTTTGTGATTACACACTGCTTCAAGACAAGATCATGAATGAAGAATGTTTTCAAGACAAGATCATAAATGAAGAATGTTTGCAAGACATGCCATGAATGAAGTCTACAAGAATAGAAGACTCCAAGTTTGCTTCTATCAAGTTCAAGATTAGAAGACTTCATCAAGACAAGTCAAGAATGTACCAAGCTCGAGAAAGACCATCAACTTGACTCAAGCTTCTACTTCAAGATCATCTGAGAATACAGACCTTCAAGACTTCAATGTCCATCTCACTTCAAGGTTTGTTTGACCTTAGATTGACCTTAGGTTGGTCTGTATGATAGGTCATTCTGGATACATAATCCGAATATTTTAATTTACTTGGTGTGACTGTTCTAAGACCAGTCCTAGAAATCTTAAGACTAGTCCTAGCTTTGCTTCGACCAGTCTTAGGTTTCTCAGGACCAGTCCTAGGTTGTTACAGATTTTCGGATTTTTCTGGTTGTCCTTCGACCAGTCCTGGACTTTCTTCGACCAGTCCTGGGAAGTCCTACGACTCATCCTTCGACCGGTCGTAGTCCTACGACTCGAACTCCAGCAACTTATCTTGAGTCCCACGACCAGTCGTAGGTGTCTCACGACCAGTCGTAGGTGGTCCACGACCGGTTGTAGGCTACCTAAGACCAGTCATGAGAATAACAAATCTAATCCCGCGGAAATCTTTCAAAATCTTTGACGCTACGACCAGTCCTAGGATTCTAAGACCAGTCGAAGATGGAATTTTTGAGGCTATAAATAATGCAATTTGAGTTTATTCATTCCATTCCATTCAATTCAAGCGATTTAAGGCTATACTCTGAGATAAGTTGTGATTATTTTTTAAGCTATTGTGCATATTTAATATTCCTTTTGTTAGCATTTTTCTATTGTGATTTTGATCTATATTCCAATCTTATTTAGAAAAGAGGAATTTGTGATATTCCTTCTTCTGGGATCAAAATCAAATAGACCTTGCTCTTCTTGATTTAATCTAAAATCAATTAGACATAGAACCATTCTTTATGTGAGTATTGGACATTGAACGACGTATCATTCATCTGCTCCAATTGGTTCTACTGGGCTACTTCAAATGGAGATCCAGGTATTTTACTTTGTAATTTACTTTCTCTGGTTTTGTTTGAGATTTGCCAGAAAAATCTCATTGTTTTGGTTATCTGAGGAGAGCCAGAAAACTCAGATTGTGGGGGTTTTTGGATTGTGTAAGCCCGAGATAAAAAGACATAATTGTGAAGGTTTTGGGTGAACCTGTGAAAACCTATTTTGATAGTGCATGCTAATATCCCCTGTATGAGGATATTAGGAGTGGAGTAGCATTGTGTGTGGTTTGTTGGCTAATAGTTGGTGAACACACAAAGTAACCACTATATATCGTTGTGTTGTGGATGTGCTTGATTTCTTTATTCATTTATTCCTTTATTATTGTGGATTGCTTTTGTGAATGAATGTTGTAATTTTCATTTCAAGCAAGTGTGGTTGAATGGTGTAATAACTTAGGATTTATTTCTTTAAGTTATTCTTGATTTATTTTTCATATCATTTGTGTTTTTTAGATCGTTCTAGAAATAAGGTTATCCTACTATAAGCCATTGGTTTTTGGTGTAAGGTTGTCCTTAGAACTGATTTAGTATCATTCTCATATTTCATGTGCTTTGAGATTGTTATTATTTCAACATTGTTATTTATATATTTTATTATTCCACTGTTTTAAGTTTTATTTGGCATTGCCCTATTCACCCCCCCTCTAGGGCATATAGCTTGGCCCTTTCAACTGGTATCAGAGACAAATAGCTCGTGCTTATTGCTTATTTATTGGATTTATTTCCTGAGCTAACGATCTAAGCTATATTAAGATGTCAAATTTTGAAAGTCTGTCTGTCACTAGGCCACCACCCTTTAATGGCACAAATTATGCCTATTGGAAAGCAAGGATGAGAATCTTTCTCAAATCCATGGATGAAAGTGTGTGGCTGGCCACAGTGAACGGATGAAAATTACCTATCACTGAAGTAACTGATGAAGATGGTTCAAAATCAATGAAAGTAATATCTTATGCTCTTTGGACCACACTTCAGAAAAGTGAGAGTAGTGCCAATGCAAAAGCACTAAATGCAATTACTTGTGCATTGTCACCAGATGAATTCAAAAGAATCATCTCGTGTGAGAATGCTAAACAAGCATGGGATCTTTTAGAAATGACACACGAGGGTACATCAATTGTCAAGAAATCTAAAGTCCAACTCCTTACAACTAAACTTGAAGAAATTCATATGGAGGAGAATGAAATGTTTATGGACTTCTACACTAGATTGAATGACATTGTAAACTTAATGTGGGGTCTTGGTGATAGAATCCCAGAAAGTAAAGTATGTGCAAAGATACTACGCTCACTTCCTGAACTGTTCAATTCAAAAGTAACCGCGATTCAGGAACTTCGTGATACAGATAACATGAGGGTTGAGGAACTAATTGGTTCTTTACAGACCTATGAATTGAACTTTAAAGCTCCAAAAGGAAAATCAATTGCTCTCAAGTCATTTAAAAATATTCCACAAAAGAGCACTTCAGACTTTGAAAATTTCGAAGATGATATGGCACTTTTTGTAAAAAGGTTTTATAAAATTTTGAAAAATAAGAAAAAAGAAGATTTTCAAAAATCAAACGATAAGAGACAATCTAAACCTAGAGCTCGAAAAACTTTGAAAGATAGTCAATGTTACAATTGTCAAGAGTATGGGCACTTGACTAACAAATGTCCCAAAAAGGACAAATAAAAAAGGAAGAGTATGTTGGCTACTTGAGATAAATCATCTGATTCGGAATCCTCTTCGAAATCAGAAGATTCTAAAAACGAGTCGGGAGATGATGTTAAAGCCCTTATGACTCTAGCCAAAGTCACTTTTTCAGATTATGATGAAGTAACTAGCGAAGAGAATCTAAATAGTGATTGTGACAATGAAGATGATCTTCAGGATGCATACAATGCCCTTTATAAAGAGAGTTGTAAAATTGCTGTCAAGCTTAAATTACAAAAGGAAAAATTTTCTAAACTTAAAGAAGATTATGAGTCTCTTGTCTTAGAAAAATCTCATATTTCTGATTTTTTTGAAAAGACCAAATGTGATTTAAAAATCAAAACTTCCCAAGTTGATGATTTGAAAACCGAGAACGAGAAACTCAAAAATGAAGTAACTTCTCTTTTGAGTTTAAAAGACACTTGGAGTATGCCCAAGGAGATCCTAAATTAGAAAAATTGTATTCCGGATCGAGAAAATGTGGCGATAGATCTAGGTTGGGCTATGATAAGAATACTTCTCCTAAACAAAAGAATACTGCTCCTAAGTTTGTGAAAGGAGAGTCTTCGAACTCAAAAGTAAAGTATACTTATCAAGGTTTTTCACAAAATTCAAGGACCTTTCAAAAATCTAAAAATAGCCATGCCAACTTCAATCTTCAAAACCAAAATCCTTTGGTTGAAAAGATTATTGATCTTCTCAAGGAGCTATTAAAATTTAACTCTATAAGTCATTCATATAACAATAGACAGAAAAAGTCCAACTACACTCCTAAACCCAAAACAGTACTGAAATGGGTTCCTAAAGTTGACTGCTTGGTTGCCCACACTGCTTTCAAAGCTACAAGCCATTCAAAGTAGTACCTTGACAGTGGATGCTCCAGACATATGACAGGCGACAAAGCTTTATTCACCGATCTTGAAGACAGGACTGATGGGTCAGTCACTTTTGGTGATGGAAGTAATTGCAAAATCATTGGCCAAGGTACGGTTCAGCTTTATAACCTTCCCTTATTTAAAAATGTATTATATGTTGAGGGCTTGAAACACAACCTACTAAGTATATCTCAGATATGCGACAACAATCATAATGTAAAGTTTTCTAATTAAGGTTGTGAGATTGTTAATAAAGAGGGTTCTGTTATATTAAGTGGTCGCAGAACTTCTGAAAACTGCTACATCGTTAGTAATGCAAGCTCATCTACTCAATCGTGCTACATGGTCCATACTGATGAGACTAAATTATGGCATAAACGCCTTGGACATGTACACTACCAGAACTTATTTAGATTGAGCAAAAGAGAACTTATAAGAGGTCTACCCAAATTATAAAAAGTAGATAAAATATGTGGTGAATGCCAGTTGGGCAAACAGATTAGGAGCTCTCACAAGAAAGTGAACTCCAATACCACATCTAGACCTCTCAAGCTTCTCCACATGGATCTCATTGGACCAACCAGAACGGAGAGTCGAGGTGGGAAAAAATACATCTTGGTTATCATAGATGACTTTACTAGATTCACTTGGGTATCATTCTTAAAAGACAAATCTGAAACCCTAGATGAAGTAAAGAAGATCATCAAACAAATCCAAAATAAAAAAGGTTCTCAAGTTTACAAGATCCGTAGTGATCATGGTTCTGAATTCGAAAATAGCAGTTTTGAGAAATTCTGTAGCGATCAGGGAATATCACATGAATTCTCTGCGCCCAAAACTCCTCAACAAAATGGTATAGTTGAGAGAAAAAATAGAGTGCTTTAGGATATGGCTAATGTGATGTTAAATAGTATGAAGCTCTCCAAAAATCTTTGGGCTGAAGCAATTAATATTGCCTGCTACATTATTAATCGTGTTTATACTAGTAAATCTGAAAATAAGACTGCTTATGAGTTATGGTTCGAAAAGAAACCTACTGTCAAATACTTTTGAATTTTTGGCAGTAAGTGTTACATTTTACGAGATCGTGAAAATTTGGAAAAATTTGATACAAAGAGTGATGAATGTATTTTCCTTGGATATTCCTTAAACAGTCGAGACTATAGGGTTCTAAATAAAAGAACAGGTGTGATTCAAGAGTCCATCAATGTGGTCATTGATGATCATTTGAATACACCTGCTCCGAGTTCAGATGATGATGAAATTCTTATAATCGAAAATCAAGATACCTCTTCATCTCAATCTGAACCTAGGACTGTCAAAGATCATCCAACTAATTAAATCCTTGGAAACCCTCTCACTGGAGTTCGTACACACAAACAACTTGAAAACATATGCAATTATGTTTGTTTTACATCCCAAATAGAACCGGTCAATGTAAAAGAAGCTCTTTCTGACGAAAATTGGATAGTAGCTATGCAGGATGAACTTAATCAATTTGTTCGTAATGATGTCTGGTATCTTGTTCCTAGACCTAAAGATAAACACATTATTGGAACAAAATGGATCTTTAAAAATAAGTCTGATGAACTTGGAAATCTTATACGAAACAAGGCTAAACTCGTTGTACAAGGGTACACTCAGATTGAAGGCATCGATTACGATGAAACCTTTGCTCCAGTCGCTCGCCTTGAATCTATCAGACTTTTTATTTCCATCGCTTGCTTTAGAAAGTTTAAAATTTATCAGATGGATGTAAAGAGTGCCTTCTTAAATGACGATTTACATGAAGAAGTTTATGTAGAACAACCCTCAGGGTTTGAAGACCCCAAGCTTTCTGATCATGTATTTCGTCTCAAAAAGGCTCTCTATGGTCTGAAACAAGCGCCCAGGGCATGGTATGAAAAATTGACTAAATTCTTACTTAGTCATAGTTTTCAAGTGGGAAGTGTCGATAAGACGCTATTTGTTAAGAAACATAATAATGAGATTTTAATGGTTCAAATCTATGTAGACGATATTATTTATGGATCAACATGTTCTAACATGTCTATTAAGTTTGCAGAGTTGATGAAATCAAGATTCGAAATGAGCATGGTTGGTGAACTAAATTACTTCCTAGGGTTACATGTAAAACAACAACCTGATGGAATCTTCATTTCTCAAACCAAGTATGCTACAAACTTGGTTAAAAGGTTTGGATTTGAAAATGGTAAAAAATTTGATACTCCTATGAGTACAACCTTGAGACTCTCAAAAGACTCTACATGTAAAGATGTAGATCCTAAGCTATATCATAGTATGATTGGTAGTTTATTATATCTAACTGTTAGTAGACCTGATATTGCTTTTAGCGTTGGTATTTGTGCGAGATATCAGTCTAATCCTAAAGATTCACATCTTACTGCTGTCAAACGGATTATTAGATATGTCGCAAGTACAACTAATTTGGGTCTTTAGTATCCTTTTGATACTAATGTTAAATTATTGGGTATTCGATCTTGATTGAAATTTTGGTAATATTGATGACAGAAAATCAACCAGTAGTGGTTGTTTTTACATTAGAAATTGTTTGGTTTCTTGGTTTAGCAAGAATCAAAGTTCAATATCGCTTTCCACTGCTGAGGCTGAGTATATCGCAGCAGGATATGCATGTACACAACTCGTATGGATGAAACGCATGTTAAGCGATTATGGAATTAATCAAGATTCAATGATCTTACATTGTGATAATTCGATGTATATCAATATTTCCAAAAATCCAATTCAGCATTTGCGTACTAAGCATATTGACATTAGGTATCATTACATTCGTGAATTAGTTGAAGAAAAAGCTATCTCTTTGGAATATATTCCAACTAATGTCCAACTTGCTGATATATTTACTAAACCGCTCGACAAAAGTAGGTTTACTAAAATAAAATTTGATCTTGGTATGTGCATTTTAAATTGAATATACTTGTCTGCATGTATCATAGTGTACTATATTTTAAATTTTTATGTGAATAAATTTTAATTTCTGCTTAAAAATATTTATTTTTATCGATGCTCGACCGGCCTTTGCCATACACGACCGGTCCTGACTCGACCGGTCGTGGACTGCACTCGACCGGTCGTAGAGATCGTGAGCATCATATAATTTGGGGAAAATCACTTTGTTCTTCATTTTCTCTTCTTCCTTCGATGAGTCATGGCTCGACCAGTCTTGAGAGTTCGTGATTTTATTCAAGACAAGTCGTTTTTCTTCATTTTTATTGAAGATTTATGCCTTTTATGCTTTGATTTGTTTATTCCATAAGCTAGATCTCGTTTTTTATTGATTGTTTAGGGTTTCCTCTCTAAAAATCTGATCTAGAGAAACCCACCACCTCTTGTGTTCTTTGTGCTTGTTCCTTGGTAAATCTTGTTGAAAATGGATGTTAGGGGGAAAAAGAAAACATCCCATGGTCCATCTTCATATAGATCTACGTACATCTATAACAAGACGGCACCTTCGGTCACCCGAAGATGATCCCAATGATGTACGGGAGTTACGTAACCATAAAGTTATCGTTGAGCGTCCTGTAAGTCTCAGTCACATTGAACAATTTGAGATTACACCTCTCCTTGAATCTGTTGGCTGGACTAATATTTTGTTTTGGGGTGGGCCTGCATACCAGTTCATTGCACAATCTATGGTTGCATGTATCTCTGATTTTTCCCTTGATAATTTAACGTTCTCAATTGCTACTAGAGAAGGGAAATTTTTGATAGATCGACATTTGATATCAGGTATTATGGATATACCTGTCAAAGATGAAGGTATTCCGATTCATACATTATATGACAAACCATCAGAATCGGAAAAACAAATGTTGATAAGAGATTTATGCAATATGGAAGTGCATTGGACGCACAAAGGAAATGTGCTCCCTTCAAAATTTTTATTACCCGATATCAGAGCTTTGCACCGGATCTTCACTTCAAACGTGTATCCTCGGTCAGGCAATAAAACCGAGTTAATCGCCTTCATGGTTCGGGTATTGCACTCTGTTGTGTCCAAAGATGGTTGTCTGTTTACCTTCTTTGATATGTCATTTTATCATTCAGTTTCGTCTTCATCCGGGTCATAGTGATATTCCATTTGGTTATCTTATGACTTGTTTAGCCACAAATATGCTCGTTGCTTTACCTGAGAATGAGGCACCAATTCATCATCTTTTATTCAATAATACTAATTTAAATAAGATGAAGTTGGATTTGCTTCCTGGTCAATTCTATGAAGGTGGTGGTGAAGGTCTTGAGCGAGAAATGAAGGAGAAAATTTCTTGATCTTCCTCCACAGGCTGATATAAATATGGATGATATATTTGAAGAAATTGAAACTGACTCCCAAAATGATTCTGATTACAATCCATCTTCTGGTTATGATGCACGTCTAAGTGCATTGGAGGAGAAGGTAGATAACCTGAGTGTAGCCCATGATATGCAATTTAAATATATGCGAAAATATCTTCGTCGCATTAATAGGGGTTTACATCAGATTGATCCAACCATCCCTGCTCCTTCATCTAGATCTAATTAGGTGGATTATCTTTTTTTTTATTTGATTATGATGGATTCTGTATTATTATTACGATTGATGACTTTGGTTATATGTTTTGGATTGATGACATTGAAGTTTTGTACTAATTAAATCTTGACTCTTCATATGGTGTTCTCTTCTCTCCTTTGGCCTTCCCTTGTCATTTTGTGACAAAAAGGGGGAGTAGTATGGAATAGTATGGAAAGGGGGAGAATGGGAGAAAGGGAGAACGTGAGTACTTGAATATGGTTGATTGTTTCTACTCACTTAGGGGGAGTAGAGTATTTATTTTTTTTCTCACTCTGATGGCTCATGATTCTTTCTTCATTTTACTCTTATATTTATAAATGTGTTTTGTCACAAATTTGACAAAGGGGGAGATTGTTAGTGCTATGATTTCATATCCCTTTGGTTGTCAAATTTTGTAGTGCCAAAACCTATATGTCTTGTACTTCTTATGTTTCTTGTTTGTGATTACACACTGCTTCAGGACAAGATCAAGAATGAAGAATGTTTTCAAGACAAGATCATAAATGAAGAATGTTTGCAAGACATGCCATGAATGAAGTCTACAAGAATAGAAGACTCCAAGTTTGCTTCTATCAAGATCAAGATTAGAAGACTTCATCAAGACAAGTCAAGAATGTACCAAGCTCGAGAAAGACCATCAACTTGACTCAAGCTTCTACTTCAAGATCATCTGAGAATACAGACCTTCAAGATTTCAATGTCTATCTCACTTCAAGGTTTGTTTGACCTTAGATTGACCTTAGGTTGGTCTGTATGATAGGTCATTCTGGATACATAATCCGAATATTTTAATTTACTTGGTGTGACTGTTCTAAGACAGTCCTAGAAATCTTAAGACCAGTCCTAGCTTTGCTTCGACCAGTCTTAGGTTTCTCAGGACCAGTCCTAGGTTGTTACAGATTTTCAGATTTTTCTGGTTGTCCTTCGACCAGTCCTGAACTTTCTTCGACCAGTCCTGGGAAGTCCTACGACTCATCCTTCGACCGGTCGTAGTCCTACGACTCGAACTCCAGCAACTTATCTTGAGTCCCACGACCAGTCGTAGGTGTCTCACGACCAGTCATAGGTGGTCCACGACCGGTCGTAGGCTACCTAAGACCAGTCATGAGAATAGCAAATCTAATCCCGCGGAAATCTTTCAAAATCTTTGACGCTACGACCAGTCCTAGGATTCTAAGACCAGTCGAAGATGGGATTTTTGAGGCTATAAATAATGCACGAATTTCAGAGTTTATTCATTCCATTCCATTCAATTCAAGCGATTTAAGGCTATACTCTGAGATAAGTTGTGATTATTTTTTAAGCTATTGTGCATATTTAATATTCCTTTTGTTAGCATTTTTCTATTGTGATTTTTATCCATATTCCAATCTTATTTAGAAAAGAGGAATTTGTGATATTCCTTCTTCTGGGATCAAAATCAAATAGACCTTGCTCTTCTTGATTTAATCTAAAATCAATTAGACATAGAACCATTCTTTATGTGAGTATTGGACATTGAACGACGTATCATTCATCTGCTCCAATTGGTTCTACTGGGCTACTTCAAAAGGAGATCCAGGTATTTTACTTTGTAATTTACTTTCTCTGGTTTTGTTTGAGATTTGCCAGAAAAATCTCATTATTTTGGTTATCTGAGGAGAGCCAGAAAACTCAGATTGTGGGGGTTTTTGGATTGTGTAAGCCCGAGATAAAAAAACATAATTGTGAAGGTTTTGGGTGAACCTCTGAAAACCTATTTTGATAGTGCATGCTAATATCCCCTGTGTGAGGATATTAGGAGTGGAGTAGCATTCTGTGTGGCTGTTGGCTAACAGTTGGTGAACACACAGGCGAACCACTATATATCGTTGTGTTGTGGATGTACTTGATTTCTTTATTCATTTATTCCTTTATTATTGTGGATTGCTTTTGTGGATGAATGTTGTAATTTTCATTTCAAGCAAGTGTGGTTGAATGGTGTAATAACTTAGGATTTATTTCTTTAAGTTATTCTTGATTTATTTTCCATATCATTTGTGTTTTCTAGATCGTTCTAGAAATAAGGTTGTCCTACCATAAGCCATTGGTTTTTGGTGTCAGGTTGTCCTTAGAACTGATTTAGTATCATTCTCATATTTCATGTGCTTTAAGATTGTTATTATTTCAGCATTGTTATTTCTATCTTTTATTATTTCGCTGTTTTAAGTTTTATTTGGCATTGCCCTATTCACCCCCCCTCTAGGGTATATAGCTTGGCCCTTTCAGAGGTTATCTCACATGAGCGCACGGTATGTGCAGGATTGATGTATGACTGGATTGTATGACTCATGCATCTTGCATTGTGTGTTGTGACTACTATACACCCTAGCGACATCAGGGTCGTAACCTCCACAGGCATATCTTGGATGACCAAATGAGACACCGAAAATCTCTTATTAGCATTGGGCTGCCATAAATGGCCTTGGATAAAAATTTCTAAACCCTCTTGGTACTAGAGGATGCCTTAACGTCGAGGCCGAGTGGATATATATGAGCGCATGAGGGCTGTATACCAGTAGTCCACGTCTCCCACTGTATTATGGTCGGTTGGGAGGGGGTGTGACCTTACTCGCCTGAGGGAGTAGGCATAGCTAGGCTGAGTTTGACCAGCTCATGAATGGGTCTGCTATCGACGTGCCGGGTAGATATTGCCCGATTACCGGTTAGGCGGATAGTGAGATCTTTTCCACTTACCCAATTGTGCACTTGATGGGGCGGCAAGCTAGTGTAGAGTGTACTAAACCCCGATGATGATCCTAAAGATGAATTGTACTGGTATGTGGAATTATTGAGAAGGAGTTGCATACTCATTCATTCATTCATTATTCACTCGGGCTGATGGTGCACAACTATTTATTACGTATACCTTCGTAATGGTAGGGATTTTGGTTGGGGCGCACGACTAACCTCAGATCAGGAGTTTACCACATTGAGTCTGATTATCTAAATTAGGTATGAGACTAGTTTGGATAGAAGTTCCTTGTGATGGACAACATAGCCTGCGATATCAGGCACTATCATCCCGACTTCACACTTTAGCATGGTCATTCCATTCGCACCGCATATTGCATTACATCCGTGGTATGTTGCATTTTGGGTTATTGTGTTTCTGTATTTATATAGTTTATATACGGCTAACAGTATTTGTGAACTCATCAGGAATTGTATAATACATTGCATCCTCGGCATCTGATATTTGTCTCTTTATGACTCCTCATTTGCATAGCTGATCTATATTACGTACTCTGATATTGTTTGACTCATAGACTTGTCAGTATTTTCGCTTACTCTGATATCATATGATTCATGATCTTTCCAGTAATTCTAATATTGTATGATTATGGTATTGTATTGGATGCTTGATACTTACCTTACGCACACACTTACACCACCCTCTAAGCTTTCTATAAGCTTATGCATGATAGATTTGTGCAGGTGGCATAGGGTTGTAGCAGCGTCGAGCTTGGAGCATGCAGCCGTCTTCTGGAGCTTTGATTTTTGATATATGTATTTCCCTTTCAGCACTGTATTCAAATGTTTATATTAGTAGATATGTGATGACAATGTTGCCTTTGTAATTTGGGTATACTTGTGGTTATGCTTTTTACGAGTAAAATGTATATTGAAAAATCCTCCTTGTAGATCCCAGGATCAAAATCTGGCATATGACTTCAAGAGCCAAGAATGGGGTACTATGGAGGCTATCGGCACCGGATTCGGCGATCGAAAATTTTATGAGCCCAGTTTCCAAATTTGGGGCATGACAGAAGTTGGTATCAGAGCATAACTTGGGAATACCTGAAGATAACATCACATATCTGCTGATAGTTACCCTACACTCTATGATTGTTGAAAACTTAGAATGGTTAGATTCCCGAGTTCGAATAACTTAGAGATTTTCTGACATAGCTCCCTACCGTTGAGATTGTGAGGCTGCTTAGTATTCGAGCTTCGGTTATTTTTTATCCGAGATCCAAGATTAGTGGGTCATCATAGCGTTGATGAGGCATCCTGAGAGCGCGAGGTTCAGATTAGAGAGCGCTATTTGTTTATTATAAGTTGATGCTTCTTCTCCCCTTGCTTTGTCCTACGTGGTAGTAAATTTTGAGGATGAAATTTTTATTAGGAGGGGAGAGCTGTGAGGCTCGTATCCTAGCCCGTACTGTTCCATAGGTCTCCGCGGTCCTCCCGGACGAATTTCGGTGACCCGTGATCTATTAGTAGTATTTGCACATGACCTTGAGTTGTATCTCGTATTCAAGAGTCAACTCAACCCGAAACCTGTACCCTAGTGGCCGCGCCGTCGCCGCAGTTCCGATGCCACGTCTCACGTGCCGAGGCGATTCCTAGGCCAAGAGTTGTGGGCTTGAGAATAAATCGAGAAAACACTGTGGGCAATGTGTGTGCCGTTTCCAAGAAGATTCCCGGTTGAGAGAATGGAATCTCTACCCATACCCCCCTCTTTCCACCAAGTCAACCAAGACCTTACCTCTCCCATACCTTTCATGCCAACAAGGCAATGCTACCCAGACCTCATCTCATCTCATTCCTAAAAAAAGTCAATTAGCCCCATCCCTCACCCATAAACTCCATGTCATCCATCCTTACAACTCCCATCACTCTTTCATTTCTCTCTTCACCCCATTCAAGCAATTCCCTAAGAAGGAAACGTCCATGGCTTCTAGGGAGAAAAAAAAAAGAGGAGCTAGTGTGGCCCACCTTTATATCTCCCATCTCCACTATCCAAAGACCATCTTTAAAATCTACCCCTTGGAGCTCTAGATCATGTTGGTGGAAGAAGGAAGAGAAGATCTACGGTGGGTGTTCATAGCGTTAGAATTTTTTTATTTTTGATTTAGGGTCCACACGATTTTTGGGACCCATTTTGATGTATGTACTTGCATGACCCACCTAGGGAGGACCCATAGTATCGGGGTCCCTCCATCGCACGTCGTCTCTCTCTCTCTCTCTATGATGGCTCACCTATGATGTGTGCATTTTATCCATGCCGCCCGCCAAGGGAGACGCACCCGCTGTCTAACCGGGGCCCACATTATTGTCCACCTTGCGGCCCATTTGGACATGCCCTGTTTGAAGGGAAAACATGTATATCAGCTTGATCTATGGGCCCCACCATGATTTATGTGAAATGCCCACACGGTTCCGTGGCCGGACGTGGGGCCCACGTGATACAAGTGTTTTATCCAGGCCACCAGTCCAGCAACACGTTACTGTGCTATTTTTATTTTTTTTTAAATAATAATAATAATATTATAAAAATAAAAATAAGCAATACATATTATATGATATAATATATAATATATGTATCCATGCCTTTATAGCTGCTGTGTATGGCAGCAAGATCTGTGGGTCCCACCAGCTAGGGAGCTGATGTGTTGGACGTCAGCAGACCCTGTGGGCCACACCATTATGTATTTGCACGAGATCCTGCACTGTCCAGATAGCCAGGACGGTGGGATCCCTATGATGTATGTGTTTCACTCACGCCGTCCATTGAGGTGGGACCTACCATGATGCCTGTGTTGTATTCATACCGTCCAGCGTCCAAGAACGCTGGATGTGGTTACAGTGAGGTGTGACCTGTCAGTGGAGTGTACTGACTAGTATATATATATATATATATATGTGTGTGTGTGTGTGTGTGTGTGTGTGTGTGTGTGTGTGTGTTAGCCATGTGTGTGGGACCCACCTCATGTGCGTGGCTGGACGGGATGGATTTCATCCACACCGTCCCTGGAATGAATGTCTAGGGGGCTGGGTATTTGATTATACATATAATAATATATAATAATAAATAATATAATATTATAGTGGGCCCCACGTGGGACCCACCTTTGTGAAAGAGGCTTGGCTGGTGTATGCTTACACCAGCTATATAGATGCTGTTTATAATATAATACCATAATATATTATTATATAATATATACAGTTGGTGTATATATATCTTGTGGGCTACCATGTGGACCCCACCCTGATTTATGTATTTGATCTCCACCGTCCAGACATATGGGACGGTGGGACCCACCTTGATGTAAGCATCTTATACCCACACTGTCCGTATTTGGACGGTGGTAGGTGCAGCACACTGCGATGTATGTGTAATCCACTCCGTCCATCCAATAAGGGAATGTGGAACCCACCTTAATGCATGTGCTTCATTCCATGCCGTCCATCTCAAGGGTCCACTGGGATGCATGTATTTCTCTAAGTCGTCCATCTGTTCAGATCAATGCGACCCACCTTATTGTATCCATTTTATGTGCTGTCCATGCATAGCAGGTGTCGCCCACCTTTGATGTGTTTATGGCCCATCCATGAGGCCCGCCTTTGATGTGTTTATGGCTCGTCTATGAGGCTGACCTTAATGTATTTGTGACCCACTCATGAGGCCCACTTGTTGTGTATTTGAAGCCCATTGTATTAAGCCCATTGATGCGGCCCATTGATGCAGCCCACCTGATGTGTATGAGGCCCATTAGTGCGGCCCATATCATGCGGCCCACTGTGATGTGTTGTTACCTTTGGTGAGGCCCATGATGATGTATATTAGGTCCTTGTGTGAGGCCATGGGACCATTGTATGGTCAACCCTATGTGCGCCACTCCTTGGGAGCAATGTTGGTTAAATGTTCACATTTATGGGCAATGATGGTTGAATGTCCACATTATGACCTTCCATTAGGCCTTGCTAGGCCCATTCTTACCGATCACAATTGTCGTGACCGATTTGCCAATTTTGATTATCGATCGATCCCAATTGTCGTAGCCGATTGCCAATTACGATTGACATGACCGATTTGCTGATTTTGATTATCGATCGATCCTGATTGTCGTTGCTAATTGCCAATTCTGATTGAAGTGACCGATTTGCTAATTCTGATTATCGATCGATCTCGATTGTCATGGCTGATCGCCAATTCCGATTGACGTGACCGATTTACCGATTCTGATTATTGATCAATCCCGATTATCGTGGCCGATTGCCAATTCCGATTGAAGTGACTGATTTACTGATTCTGATTATCGATCGATCCCGATTGTCATGGTCGATTGCCAATTCTGATTGAAGTGATTGATTTGCTGATTTTGATTATCGATCGATCCTGATTGTCGTGGCCGATTGCCAATTCTGATTGAAGTGACTGATTTGCTAATTCTAATTATCGATCGATCCCGATTGTCATGGCCGATTGTAAATTCTGATTGACACGACCAATTTGCCGATTCTGATTATCGATCGATCTCGATTGTCGTGGCCGATTGCCAATTCCGATTGAAGTGACTGATTTGCCGATTCTGATTATCGATCGATCCCGATTGTCGTGGCCGATTGCCAATACTGATTGAGTGACCAATTTACCGATTTTAATTATCGATCGATCACGATTGTCGTGACTGATTATCGATTTCGATTGACGTGACCGATTTGTCGATTCTGATTATCGATTGATTCTGATTGTCGTGACCAATTTGCCAATTCCGATTATCGATCGATTCCGATTGTCGAGGCCGATTGTATAGGCCGATTCCGATTGTCGAGGCAGACTGTATAGACTGATTCCGATTTATCGAGGCCGATTGTATAGGCCGATTCCGATTTGTCGAGGCCGATTGTATAGGCCGATTCTAATTATCTAGGCAGATTTCGATTTATCAAGGCCGATTCTGATTTGTCGAGGCCAACTATATAGGCCGATTCTGATTTGTCGTGGCCGATTGTATAGGCCGATTTCGATTTGTCGAGGCCGATTGTATAGGCTGATTCTGATTCATCAAAGCCGATTGTATAGGCCAATACCGATTGTCGAGGCCGAGTGTCAAGGCCGATTCCGCTTGTCAATTCTGATTGTTGAGGCCAATCTCGATTGTCGTGGCTGATTTCGATTGCCAAGGTCGATTGTCGAGACCTATATGATGTATATGCGACCCATAGTTGAGGCCTATTGTGGTGTGTATTCGGTTTGTGTGATGTATATGCAACTCGTGTTTAAGGCCTAATGTGATGAGTATAAGATGAGGCCCATTATGATGCATTTGAAGGTCAGGCGATGGAGTCCATTGTGATGTATATGCAGCCCATGTGAGAGGCCCATCGCGATGTGTATTAAGCTCTTGAGTGAGGCCTATGGTGTTGTATATTAGGTCCTTGTGTGAGGCCATGGGTCCACTATATATTAGGCTCTATGTGGGCCATTCTTTGGGGGCAATGTTGGTTAAATGTCCACATTGTCGATGTCAGTTATTGATATTAATTATGAGTATGTGACAGCATAACATCATGATACATGCCCACACGCATCATCTGCATGTTTGTTATGAGATGTGGTTGACCATTGCATATGTCATTGGGCAAGTTGTTATGAGACTCCCTGATAGGCGGAGGTTATCTCACATGAGCGCACGGTATGCGCATGATTGATGCATGATTGGATTGTATGACTCATGCATCTTGCATTGTGTGTTGTGACTACTGTAAGCCCTAGTGACATCAGGGCCGTGGCCTCCACAGGCATATCGTGGATGGCCAGATGAGACACTGAAAATCCGTTATTAGCATCAGGCTGCCATAAATGGCCCTGGGTGAAAATCTTTAAACCCTCTTGGTACCAGAGGACGCCCCAACGTCGAGACCGAGTGGACATATATGAGCGCATGAGGGCTGTATACCAGTAGGCCGTGTCTCCCACTATGTCATGGTTGGTTGGGAGGGGGTGTGGCCTTACCCGCCCGAGGGAGTAAGCATAGCTAGGCTGACTTTGATCAGCTCGTGAATGGGTCCGCTATCGATGTGCTGGGTAGATATTGGTCGACTATTGGTCAGGCGGATAGTGAGGTCTTTTCCACTTACCCAATTGTGCACTTGATAGGGCGGTAAGCTGGTGTAGTGTGTACTAGACCCCGGTGATGATCCCAGAGATGAACTGTACTGATATGTGGACTTATTGAGCGGGAGTTGTATACTCATTCATTCATTCACTATCCACTCGTGCTGGTGGTGCGCAACTATTTGTTACGTATATCTTCGCAATGGCAGGGATTTCGGTTGGGGTGCACAACTAACCTGAGATCAAGAGTTTACCATATTAAGTTTGACTATCCAAATTAGGTATGAGACTGGTTTGTATAGAAGTCCCTTATGATGGACCCCATAGCCTGCGATACCATGTACTATCATCTTGACTTCACACTCCAATGTGGTCATTCCATTCGCACCGCATATTGCATTACATCCGCGGCATATTGCATTTTGGATTACTGTGTTTCAGTATTTATATGGTCTATATATGGCTAACGGTATTCATGAACTCATCTGGAATTGTATAATGCATTGTATCCTCGGCATCTGATATTTGTCTGTTTATGACTCCTTATTTGTATAGCTGATCTATATTGCGTACTCTGATATTGTTTGATTCATGGACTTGTCAGCATTTCTGCTTACCCTGATATCAAATGATTCATGATCTTGCCAGTAATTCTGATATTATATGATTATGACATTGTATTGGATGCTTGATACTTATCTTGCGCACACACTTACACCACCTCTATAAGCTTATGCATGATAGATGCATGTAGGTGGCATAGGGTTACAGCAGTGTTGAGCTTGGAGCATGCAGCCATCTTCTAGAGCTTTAATTTTTGATATATGTAATTCATTTTCAACACTGTATTCAAACGTTTATATTAGTGGATATGTGATGATGATGTTGCCTTTGTAATTTGGGTATACTTATGGTTATGCTTCTTACGAGTAAAATGTACATTGGAAAATCCTCCTTGCCGAATCCCAGGATCAGAATTTGGCATATGGACGCTGGGAGCTGAGAATGGGGTACTACGGAGGCTGTCGGCACCGGATTCGGCGATCGGAAATTTTGTGAACCCGGTTTTCGAGTTTGGGGCATGACAGTTAGGGTTTCAAGGGGTAGAGAAAAGGTGAGGTTTGAGGATTGCTCAAGCCGTGTAAGTCCTCTCTCTTTGTAATATATGCTTTCATAGTGCAATTTTCTGTTGCTTTGTGCCGTGGTTTTTTCCCGCAAGGGTTTTCCATGTTAAATCACTGTGTGCTCATGTGTGTGCTTGTTTCCCTTAGATTGCTATCCTAAATCTGGATCTGTGTAATTCTACAGGTACAAATCCCAACAAGTGGTATCAAAGCAATCGTTGGGGCACAGATCTAAATCTGAGTGATAAGCATCAATGGGAAGTACTAGGTATGAGATTGAGATGTACTCAGGGAAAACTAATTTTGAGTTATGAAAGATTAAGATGATCAGTTCCTTAAACAAGCAAGGCGAAGATGGTGCTCTTGAGGAGCGAAAGTCTACTATGAATGATGATGATTGGAATACTCTTGATAAGAAGGCCTTATCATCGATCCGTTTATATCTCACGGATGAGGTTCTCTAAATGTCATGAGGGAGAAAACTGCGGCTAAGTTATGGGTGAAGTTAGAAGATGTCTATGCGAAAAAATTCTCTAAAAATTGCATACACTTAAAGCAGCAATGGTATAACTTTAAGATGACAAAGGGTAGAGATCTGGAGGCTCACATCAACATCTTTAATAAATTGGTTTACAAATTGCTAAATATGGTGGAAGTGATGAAAGATAAAGAATAAACATGTATGTTGCTAAATTCTCTTCCGGTGTCATATAAGTTATTCAAGGATAAAATGTGCAGCACGAATAAAACCCTGAGTGTTGACACCGTTATCTCAGTCCTTCAAGGGAAGGCTATGAGAAAGATTAACGTCGACATGAGGATATCTTCTGATGCATTATATACAAGAGGTAGGAATTTCAAACAAGATACAGGTTCTTCAGGTTCTAGATCTAAATCCAAGGGTAAGGGCAAATAAAAGGTAAAGTGCTGGAATTGTGGGATGGAAGGACATGTGAAGAACACCGTTATCCCACATGACTCCTCATTGGAGTTAGTTCACCAGCTACAGGGAGTGCGATGGTGGACACGTATTTATGGGCAATGACAGTGCCTACAATGTTGTAGCTGTTGGTACGGTGCACTTCAAGATGTTTTATGGGGTGAAGCGTACCTTGACTGATGTCAAGCACGTTCTTGATTTGAAGCAGAATCTGATTTCTCTTGGTGTACTTGAGGTAAAAGGATACAAGTACACAGGTATTGACGGTGTCCTTAAAGTATTCAAGGGGGCACGGGTGATCATGAAAGCGCAACGACTCGATAATATTTACAGGTTGATCGAGAGCATTTCAAAAGGTGGAGCTGCAGTGGCTGTAGCGGATTCCACTTCTGCACGTGGGGTGGCATGTTGGGCATGAACACATGAGCGAATAGGGCATGAAGGCTGAGACGAGCGGACAGGGATATAGAGTAGGTGGAGCAGCCACCTGTAAGAAGAATCACACGGCATAATCGCAGGATATCGGTGAGGTACATGGACGACTCCAATATCTCAAGGGATCCATCTTCTATTCAGATGGCTCTAGGTGAGCTTGAAGCTGAGAAGTGGAAGGTGACTATGGGCGATGTGATGGACTCATTGTACTAGATCAACACATGGGATCTGGTGGAGCTTCCAGTGGGCCGGGAAGCAGTTGAATGCAAGTGGACTTCAGGATGATATAACATAGATATAGAGTAAGGTTGGTAGCGATGAGTTATACTCAGAGAGAAGGGATCAGCTTCTCAGAGATATTCGCGCCGACGGTATAGCAGGTGTCTTTTAAATCTGTGATTAACACTGGTTGACTAATACGATCTTGAGCTGAAAGGATGGATGTGGAGCCTGCACTTCTGCATTGAAAATTGGAAGAGCAGATATACATGAAGCAACCAGAGCGGCTCGAAGTTAAAGGGGCTGGATTTTTTTTTTGTAGGAGGTCATGGTACAACCTGTCGCCTGGGCAGTGGTTTGATTCCTTCATAGTGGGTCAGGTATTGTATGTTAATGACATATAAATCGCCAATTATGATATGTCTGAAATCAATGTACTGAAGACTCGGTTAAGTGGGACATTCAGGATGAAGGATCGGGGGGCTGCAAAGATGGTTCTCAGCATTGAGATTGAAACATGAGTAGGCTTTGGTTATCTCAGGTAGAATACCTTGAGTAGGTATTGATTAAGGAGGTGATAGAATATGTAAAGCCGGAGAGCGTCCCCTACACGTTTCTCCTCAAGTTTTTCTCAGGACATGTCCCAAAACAGATGAGGAAAAGTAAGATATCTCATGAGCCTTCTTCGAATGCTGTTGACAGTATATGCCATGGTCTGGATTAGACTGGTTATTTCACAGGCTATCAATGTTGTGAGCAAGTACCCCGACAAGCAATATTTAGTAGTGGTGAGATGGTAAGAAGGCTACATCTTTTCTTTTGGGAAGACAGGAGCAAATGTGTTTGGCATGTGAATTTAGATCCGGAAGACATGATCATCAAGGTCGTTTTTGTAGAAAAGTTCAAGTTCTGTGCAACTTCTCTAGGCTTGGCGATGACGGAAAAGAAGGACGGAGTGTGCATGAGAAGTTATGATGTGATGCAGAAATAAGAGAAGTGGATAAGAACCTATATGGTTGAAGATTGAAGACGTCGTGAAGATTGTCGTAGTCAGATGTCTTAAATCTGGTTGTTGCATTGTTCGATGACATCGAACAGGCTTCGATGTCATCGAAGCCAGTTCGATGACATCGAAGCCGGACGATGTCATTGAGTATTTTCGAGAATTTTCACTCCTGGTTGCTGGACAATTTTAGTTGTTTTTCGATGTCATTAA
Organism: Magnolia changhungtana; assembly: GCA_030180095.1. Lineage (NCBI taxonomy): Eukaryota > Viridiplantae > Streptophyta > Magnoliopsida > Magnoliales > Magnoliaceae > Magnolia > Magnolia changhungtana. Next base: position 5,170,493 of record JASAUF010000657.1, read on the forward strand.
AGGTTCTTCGATGACATTTAAGGTTTCGGGCGGATTTTCTGCAGAAACGCAGATTTTGCGATTTTTGTTTCCTATTCTGATTCTACTTATTTCTAAAGTTATAAATAAGGTTGTATACTGACCAGAAGGATATTCTAAGAGGTTCTAAGTATTTCTAAAAGGGTGCTAGGGTTTCAAAGGGTAGAGAAAATGTGACGTTTGAGGATTGCTCAAGCTGGGTAAGTCCTCTTTCTTTGTAATATGTGCTTTCATAGTGCAATTTTCTGTCGCTTTGTGCCGTGATTTTTTCCCACAAAGGTTTTCCACGTTAAATCGCTGTGTGCTTGTTTCCCTTAGATTGCTATCCTAGATCTAGATCTGTGTAATTCCACAGGCACAAATCCCAATAGGGACGTGTTACAAATTAGCATTGTGGGTCCACTGTGATGTTCGCGTGATTTCCAACCCTTTCATCATTTGTATCTACTTATTTTGCACGACCATTCATAACCGTTGAGGCTCAAGAAGGTTTTGAAGGGTGGGCATCTCCATCACATTGTTACTGTAGTGTGGCCTGCTTAATTTTTTTAAAGATGGGATTATGTTTGGGCTAGGAAATTTTATAAAGTACTACCTAATTATTATTGAATTTCTACCCTCTTTTTTTTTAAAATGTTTTCAAAAGGTTCCCTCTCTAATCGAAGCATTATTATTCCACTCCCTTTCATTTGATTTCTTAATCTCCTTTAAATGGACATTTGCGAACAAATGGTCAGCAGCTTGAATGACCCCAGCTTAAATGGACCCCACCGTGATGCTTACATGAAATCCACCTTGACCACAAGGTGTGTCAACTCATGTTATGCCCAAGGGCCGAAAATCAACCCATACGTGATTTAGGTGGATGATGGAAACAGTGTACAATGCAACACACCCTCTAAACTGTTTCTCTTGATGTGGCCCACTTGAATCATGGATCAGACTGATTTTTAGGCCTAAGTTATAATTTATGTTGGGCATCTAATGGTTGGAATGGATTTCATATAATCTTTATGGTGGTTTCTGTTAAAAATCAAGGATTGACATCTCTTCTGACTCTTTTTTTCGCGTGGCCGACTTGAATCACACGTCAACCTAGGCCTTTTTTTTTTTTTGCTGGACTTATTTAATGGGTGGTTTGGATCTTATATACACATCACAGTGGGCCTTATCAAAATCAAGAGTGTGCACTTTTTTTTATTATAAATTTTTTAATGTCTAAGGTCCAACTGGTTGGACCATAGTTTATGGTCCACCTAGTGCTTAACTTTCAACCTGTTAAGTCCTTTTGACATCCAATCCTTGTTATAGCTTGGCCCAACATGACGATCATCTGGTGCAAATATTAGCCCTATGAATTCATCAAGTGAGCTACATCATAGAAAGTAGTGGGTAGCCATTGATAAATAGCAAAATACATGTATGGTCCACTTGATAAGTGCATAGGGCTGACCTAAGCACAAGGTATTCCTCATGGTGGGCCCAATCTATTGAACTTGTTGGATGTCCCATGCATTTAATGAGTTAAAAATTATCTAATAGATGTACCATAACCTATGTTCCAACTTTAAGATCCTCTCTTTTTTAAGTTTATCTGTAGACTTGATTTAGGTAAGGCTTACCGTGATGTTTATGTGAAACCCATTATGATGATTAGATGTATAACTCACTTTAGGCCCAGGGACAGAATATTAGGCTGACTTGTGATTCTAGTGAGCCATAAGATAATAGTTTAGAGAGAGATGTCTACTCTTGAGTTTTACTGGGCCCACCATGATGATTATATAAAATTCACTCTAACCATTAGATGCCACACTGTAATTTATTCATGGGGCACAAGAATCACGCACATCTCTGATTCAAGTGGGCCACATCAAGTGAAACAGATTGGAGGGTGAGCGTTGCCTTATACAGGGTTTCCAATCATGTGGTCCACTTAAATCACCAATGGGGATAATTTTTGAGACCCATTCCTAACATAGGTGACAGACCTGTTGGTCGAGGTGAATTTCACATAAGCATCATGGTGGGTCCACCCATGCCGTCGGACCATTTGCTCACAGATTGGACTAAACTGGCCATTAAGAGAGCCAACACAAGGCAGTGAAATGATGAAACTTTGACTATGAGGTAGCGTTTTTTTAAACCTTTTTGAAAAAGGTACCAAAATATAAATTTGAGATTACATAGTTTTTTTTTTTTTTTTTGTGCAACTCCTGGGCAAATGTCTTCTTCCCTGCAATAAACCCCACATCTATAGACGAAATATATAGATAATAAAATTAATAGTAATGAGCTAGTCATTCTCTACTAGGCATTTGACATAGCTTATATAAGCAAAGGCTTCTAATATTGCCTAAAATAGTAAAATTACTCAAAATAATAAAGATTTCTAAACCTATCCAAACTTGTTAACTATTCTTAGATAGTGCCACCCTAAGATTTTGAGTTAGAGTTGAATACTTCTATCTAAAAATGAATGCAAAATAACAAATTTAAAAATTAAAACTGACTAAAAATAGTAAAGATTGAGTTGAAATGGAACTTCAATTTTAAAATGATTTTTTTTTTTTTTTTAAAGAAATTTGTCGGGCCAATTAATTTTGTCCATTGCCATGTTGTTAGTATCATTGGTACCTTTTTAACAATGCCTTATATGCATGATTCTACTGGCACTGGTCCCAAAGTTACTGCGGCATAATGTAAAAGTGCTAGTTGGATCTTTCCTGGCCTAATATCTTTTGATCCTGGTGCTCAATATAGTCGTCCACTATATATCCCACACACATCCAAACATGACCTGACACAAATGATGGTCAGAGTCGATATCACATATACATCATGATGAGCCCACAGAGGCTTCTGATGCAAGGGGCTCCCTACAACACGTTGTTGTCCTTGTAACAGCAACTGAAAGAAGACTTCTTCCATACAAAAAATATATTATAAATGAGAGGTTCAATACGTTGTTGTCCTTATAACAGCAAGTGAAAGAAGACTTCCTTTATATAAAAAAATATATAATAAATGAGAGGTTCAACACGTTGTTGTCCTTGTAACAGCAAGTGAGAGACTTATACATAAAATGAATAAATAAATAAATAAACGATTATAAATGAGAGGTTCAAACATTGTCCATATAACAGCATGTGAAAAAAAATATATATATACATTAAAGGTTTCTGTAAATATAATATGGCATTGTGACATATTTTATAAGAGATTTGGGACCTCTCACTTAAGCTGAACATCCAAGCCATGCAAAAGATAGACCACACCATAAAGATCGTCTCCTGCTAAAACCCAAGAGAGTCGACTCCTCTCATGGACTATACACTGTCGAAATCAATGAACAACGATGGCTTGCCTTTGCATGGAAGAATTATTAGGCAAGGCTGAAGTTTAGTGGGGACTGCCAACGGTTTTCTCTTGGAGCTGGTATTGATGGATAGCTTGCTGTTAGTTCACTTCCTCTACTGCAACTGTAGCCCTCCCTTCCTAATTGAACATAGCAGTAGGCGCCCCCTGATCCACAGCATGCCCTGTTTGTTGATTGCCTCATTGCTCTTGGTCTGGTTCATTGGCATTCTCCATGCCACCCTGGGAATCCAAGTTTTGTGCATCACAACAATTGCGTTTGAATGCTAAAGGAATTCCAACTTGCTGAATTTCAGCGTCCACAGGAACAGCCCTGTGCAACACTTTCCATACAAATACAACAATTTTAGGCGAGATATACTTGTTCCAGGTCCAGCTGGTCCAGCGCAACATCGGATGGCAACAAAAGATGGCGTTCCAAGCAGATTTCAGACTGAACAATTTCAGCGTTCCAAGAAGAGACCTTCTAATTAACCGATCATTTGAGTTTGAGTGAATATAAATTGTAATGCGAAATTAAAAAGGTGAAGATCAAATAAAATAATTAAATGGCGTACCTGATTGGGAAAATATTGCTGAAGGCGAATGCTAGGATCTTCCCTACTTTACACCCTTAGAAAAGCATATGGATGGGAAAATATCTTAAAAACGTGTAGGCTTGGGGACCCAACTATGTTTATGTAGTTATTGAAGGGGAGGAGTTTGAAACCCATCGAAACTCCTCTCCCTTAGGCTCCATACGAATTTAGAATTCCAAGTCCAACCAAAATATTGTGCGTGTAACACAATTGAAGCGCACCACCTCTACATGAATTTAGATTAATCACAACTTTAGTGGGGTCCATTGGTATACTCGATCATGGTATCCATCCCTTGGGGAGATCCGGACCATTGATCGATTAGGCCCACCGTATAGAATTCCTACATTCTCCCACTTGAGCCACATTGATTAATGTTAAAATTTGAAAATATGTTTTAATTTTGAGAAAAAATCATTTGAACGGTTAACCAATACAATTGATGGATAATAAGGGTAACGCTTCTACAATATAGTTTATCAAGACTACTAGCAATGGATTGTAGTAGCCATCACAACATTTAATCTAAACGAAGTGTGTCATGCCCCAGACTCGGTAACCGGATTCACAAGGAACCCGATAGCCGGTTCTGGCTACAACAACCTTCGTAGTACCCCATTCTTGGCTCCTGAGGCAGGTTCTGATCTTGGGATCCTTCAATAAGGATTTCCATAACCGTATATTCATTCCAATGCAGGCATACCCAAGATCACAACAAGTAAATCTCGAAAATAATAAAGGGGCACATTATAAAATCTACTATAATTTTGAACTTTAGATACATGGTTGAAGGAAATATATATGATAACAGAAGAAAGCGGGAAAGATCTACAACACTAGGGTCCTTGGCTCAACTCCTATCCAAGCCACGCTGCTACGACGCCGACCTATGGTCTCCTACATACATCAATCGTGTATAAGCTTATAGTAGCTTAGAGGGTGGTGAAAGTGTGTGACAGTGGTACGTAGAAGAATAATAAGAGATACATGAAGGGAAACATGATCAATGCCAAAATCACTAGCCTTACCGAGGCTTGTCATGAATACAATGAAATGAGTACTAAGTACCACACCAAGGAGATGCATAAAGAGCTTATATAGTCAATGCAAATGCATTGTGAAGAGATGTCAATCCTCATATCTAATCCACAAGTCAGTACAGTTCCATCATAAGGAATCTACCGGGGTCTAGTACACTATATGATGACTGCCGCTTTACAGACCCGCATAGTCGAATAAGTGTAGGAGACCTCACTACCCGCCCGTGGATAGCCAATCACCAGCGAGGCTCGACGGTAGCGGACTCATTCACGAGTTGGTCAAACTCAGCCTAGCAATGCCCTCCCTCAAAGGCAGATAAGGCCACACCCCATCCCAACTGACTACACGACAATGGGAGTCGGGGCCTAACGGTGTAAAGCCCTCGTGCGCTCATAGTTTCCACTTAGTCACAGCGCTAGGGCAGATCCTTGGTACCATGGAAGTTTTGAAAATTTCACCCATGGGCATCCTATGCACCCTATGTGCTCAAGTAATATTTCTGGTGTCCACATAAGGCCATCCACGAATACCTTTGTGGAGGCAGGGCCTTGATTAAGCAAGGGCAACAATATCCATGAGATGCGATGCCAGATGCATGACTCACGCATACCAACCATGCTTTAGCTTCAAGCACACAATGTGCACAAGAGGGGAAACTCCATCCCTCTAACATGTCAACCTAATGACTACACACACAAATGCAATCCAATCACTTAATGATGTATATGGGTCATGAGGGTGTGCAATACGGCGATGATGACTTAGAACATACTCTTCCAAGGAGGGAGTCAAGTCTAGGTACTTAGATAATTAATCTAAGAAACAAACCTCTAGTGGGGGCCCAATACTTTGTGGTAGCCCACAAAGTTAAGGAGGATAATATATAAGCCTAAGGGAATAAGCAGCCCTAACGAGGGCCTATGGTGGGCCTTAAACCACCAATAGCCACCCATGGGCCTACCGTAGGGCCACTAAGGAGGACATCCAACCTCAACTGGGTCCCAAAAGGCCTAGGGCCTAAGGCAATCCATGGCCTAGTGGGCTATACTCAAAGCCCAATTCAAAGGCAATATGGTGGGCCCTCAAGCAAGGTTTGGGCCCAACCATAAAGGTCACAAATCCACATATTGTGGTGGGCCTAGTGGGTAGCTCGGTAATCCAACCATATGGGCAATTTCTATGCTTTATCTAAGTGAGTTGGGCCTCACAACTTGGCCCAAGTACAAGATTATTTTTGTGGGCAACCAAGGGTCCGACTACTTGCACATTATGGCCCACAAACCCATCACAATAAGTGGTGAGATACAGGCCCAAAGGTCAAGGGACCTAACTAGAAGAGTTCAAGATAAATGGGCCTATAAGGTCCAACCAAAGCTATGGATATAGATCCAATAAAACCCAACTGGGGTGGGGCTCAAATGTGCACTAATTAAGTTCAAAGGAATATCGGGAAATGGTAAGATTATGTGCATAAACATTCTTAAATCTGGTGGGCCCTGCGGCCACAAAACATGCCGTTAAGGGCAGCCAGTTTGAGCCTATTGCTGAATTTCCAGTGCACCTGTTTTTGGGCCGGTTGGAGTCTAGCAATAATAAATATAAACTAAGTATTTTGCTCACTGGTAACCCACACACATCTCTGTGGGTCCTACCAGGTAAAAGGAATGGATGATACACATAAATCAGGTGAGCCACGCTGCTGGACTGGACGTCCAGCAGCAGCCCAGTGGGCCTGGGAGTTCTAAGGTGGACAGTCCTATAGGCCTGGGCGGTCAGCCCAAAACACATCAAAGTGTGTCCCAAAAAAGGACAAATCCATAGGGAGGTGGACCACGTCGCACGTGGACCACAAATAGATGGATGACGACGATACACAACACATCAAGGTGGGCCCACAAGGAGGGTGGACGGCTAACCATGGCTGGATGTCCCAGCCTGGTGGGCCAGTCCAGCCAGCATCAAGAATTGTACAGGGGTCCATTGACCCCGAAACTTGGTAGGTGGGTCCTACAATAGGTGTCCACCTCTCTGTAAATTTTCAAAATTTTTGGAATAGTAGAAATATTTTATTTAATTTAAAGAAAACAGACTGTCCAGAAAATCTGTTTAGTGAAGATTTTTGATAGGCCCTAATCTGAGCTTCTAATGGCGTGGATTGATGGCCTCTAAAAATTGGAAAAAAATATTTTTTTTTGTATCCCCTCATATGTGTACTACAAAGTGGGGTCCATAGATGTGGTCCACCAGTGAAAAATTATTTTATATTTATGGAATTCCACATTGATATGTTGCTGGAAACAGTCCAGAAAATCTAGGCTGTCCACCTTACTTGGGCCACACATTTGGGGCCTCAATCGGGGTCGGATAGGGCTGAAATTTGGGGGACATCTAGGTGGGGTCCTCACCTTCAAGTGGCATATATTAAATGGCACCAAACACCCCACCAATCATCCCTAAAATTGAGCTCAAGACAGCCCAAAAATCTGTCCAGATAGTTTCTAGACAACAACATAATACTGAAATAAAATAATTATAATCACTATAAAAAGAGGAAATCAGTGCATGAAAATTATGGTATGGACCACTCCAGTAGACCTCACAAACATCTAGACCATTCCCACCAATAAATACCATTTGCATGTACCCTTTTGGGTACATTTAGGGCCCTAATATATAAGGGTGGACTGTCAAGGACGTCCTCCCTCTTTGGACGGTTTGGATGGTTCCAAGCTGCAAGGTGGGCCATAAACATCTTGATTTCAGAGATATAAACAAGGAAAATAAAAGAATCCGGCAACAAGGGAAGGAGCTCTGCACATTGAGGCCCTTCCCTTCATCGCACAATCACAATCATCCACTATATCATGATTTACATGGTTCTACATGAGCATAACTCGTCCTACTCAAGATCTATGGTGGAGATGCCATCTCCACCAAGGATCAATAGTTTAGATGACCCAAGGATACTTGATTAAAGAAAGAAAACTGTGTAGGGGTCCATGGAGAATGGCCCCTTGCATGGTTTATGCATGCATGAAGGATGGGCTATAAGCCTCATCCATGTAGACGTGGGGGCCACCACCATAATTTGATGGGCCCCACAAGCTTCAAAATGAAAGAAATGAAAAGAACATCTATGGAATCAAAGAAATGAGAATTTCTAAGGACCACCCACCTTAAGATCTATCTTTAATCCTACACCACAATGATCCTCAAGCTCCAAGGAAAAGCTTTATATGGTGGAGATGAGTTGGGAATGGTTAGATTGGAGGGAATTAAAGAGGAGGGTTCGAGAAAAGGAGAGAGTGGGGACGGTTTAGGCTCTAGCAAAGAGAAGAGAGGAGAAATTGAGAGGGAAATGGGATTGCTAGGGAGATGTAACCAAGAGAAATAATTAGTTTCTCTAAAAGAGGCTAGCAATGATGGTTTAGAGAAGATAAAAGTAATCATAGTTATGGGAGAAGTAACCCATGCCTAGTCTAGGGAGGCTATAGGGTAGGCTATAGAGTAGCTTTTTAGAAAGCTATGCATAGGATGATGTCATCAATCATGAAAAAATGTGCAATGTTAGGGTGGGTCCCACCAAATCAGACATCAATGGCCTAGAATGAGTGCAGCCCATAACTCATGATCTACAACTCGGATTGCCACACGAGACACGACGATGGAATCGCGGCGACGATGCGGTCGCTATGACACTAAGTTTGGGTTGATCTGGGTCGGGTCTATGTGGCCGGACTTGAGGATGACCACAAACACTAATCAAAGGTCACAGGTTGCTGGGATTCTACCAGTAAGACTGCGAGACTTAGAGAAATGAAATGCATACACTCGGTAGGGTCTTACAGCTCTCCTCACTAACGAAGAAATTTTGTCCTCGAAATTGCCAAAATTAAAATAATAATAATGTATAAATATCATGATGTATATTAATAAGCACAAGAGAAGGCAATATATAAAATAACATAACAATCAAGCATCAAACAAATGGGGATAACGCTCTCTAATCTCGGTCTCGCATTCCCAAGACGCCTCGGCCTCCAAATAATGACCCCATTACACCTTCACTAAGGGAATGACCTTAGTCCTGAGAACCTCCTCCTTCCGATTGTTCAATGTAAGAAGCATCTTCACGGACCTCGAGTGGCTGTCAATCAATCACAGGGACAGTGTCTGACCCACACTTCCGCAACATAGAAACATGAAACATATCATGGATTGCGGTCAACTCGGAGGGTAAGGAAAGCCTATAAACCACAGCGCTCACGTGCTCAGTAATCTCAAAAGGTCCAATAAATCTCGGGCAAGCTTGCCCTTCACACCAAGCGAACCACGCCGTTCATAGGTGAGACCTTGAGATATACCATGTCCCCAACTGTAAACTCGAGGGGTCGACGCAGACGATCAGCAAAACTCTTCTACCGGCTCTGAGTTGTCCGCATCCTCTGCCTGATAACATCAATAACCTCCGACGTCTGCTACACAAGCTCGGGACCTAGGAGACGACACTCTCTAACCTCTATCCAACAGCTAGGAGATCTGCACGGTCTACCATAAAGTGCCTCAAAAGGAGCCATGCCAATAGTTGCATGATAGCTATTGTGTACGCAAACTCGGCGAGGCGTAAATACTCATCCCAACTACCCGCAAAGTCAATCACATAAGCTATGAGCATATCCTCAAGGATCTAGTTGACCCTTTCGGTCTGCCCATCCGTCTGCGGATGATAAGCGATGCTGAGATGCAAAGTGGTCCCCATCACCTGATTGAAACTCCTCCAAAACTGAGACGTAAATATGGAGTCTTACTCAGAAACGATCAAAACTGGAATGTCATGCAGTCTCACTATCTCCTCAATTAATACCTTTGCAAGCCGATCCATAGTCAATGAAGTACGCATCAGAATGAAATGAGCCGACTTCGTCAGACGATTGACAACAACCCAGATGGTGTCGTGATCGCACTGAGTCCTTGGTAAACCTGCGATGAAATCCATCGACACCTGCTCCCACTTCTACACTAGAATGCTCAACGGCTGCAAGGGACCAGGGGGTCTCTGGTGATCATCGGCCTTGACACACTGGCATGTATCACACTCGGCCACGAAGTTAGCAATCTGGTGCTTCATCCCCGACTAAAAATACTACCTCCTCATATCTCTATACATCTTTGTGGAGCCCGGGTGAATAGTAAGTCTTGATCTGTGTGCCTTGGTTATCAGATCATGATGCAACTCTGGCATGTTCGGGACACACAATCGGCCTCTGAAGCGTAATCTACCATTGGAACCAATCTGCCAGTCTAACTGCTCCACGGATGCGGCCTCCGCTAGGTACTCCTGAAGCGACTCATCTCTCTGTTGAGCCTCGATCACCCTAGCCACCAAAGAGGGTTGAATCGACAAGCTCGAAAGATGAACAGTGGAAGAGTGCAGACCGAACTCAAAGTCAAACTCCGAAACATCTTTGAGAATCTGCCACTGTCGAACCATCATCTGTGCCACCAGGCCTCGTGGCTGACAGCTGATCGCGTCCACCACCACATTCGCCTTACCCAGGTGGTACTGAAGGTCGAAGTCATAATCTTTCAACAGCTCCATCCATCGCCTCTGTCGCATGTTCAACTCGAACTGCGAAAATAGATATTTCAAGCTCTTATGATCTGAGAAGAGCTCGAACCTAACCCCATATAGATAATGCCTCCACACCTTCAGTGTGAAGACAACCGCTACTAGCTCCAAATCATGGGTAGGGTAGTTCAACTCATGGACCTTTAGCTAGTGCAAGGTATATGCCACTGGCTTCCCGTGCTGCATAAGGGCAGCACCCAAGCCAACTCTAGAGGCATCGGTGAAAACAACAAAACTCTCACTCCCATCAAGAAGAGTGAGAACAGGAACGGACATGAGGCAGTCCTTCAACTCCATAAATGCCTTCTCGCAGGTGTCACTCCAGACAAGCTCGGTGCCCTTTCGCATCAACCAGGTCAGCGGTGTTGTAATATGAGAAAAACCCTCGATAAACAGACAATAATATCTCGCCAGACCAAGGAAGCTATGGATCTTGGACGCGTTAGTGGGCTGGCCCCATTGACGCACTGCATCAACCTTCGAGGGGTCTACATCGACACCCTCCCTTGTCAACATGTGACCGAGGAACTTCACCTCATCCTGCCAGAACTCGCACTTCTCCAGCTTCGCATACAACTGGTGGGCACGAAGGATCTCCAGTACAATCTGCAAGTGCTCAACATGGTCCTCCCTGGTCCTCGAATATACAATAATATCATCAATGAACACCACCACGAACTGATCGAGGAACGGTCGGAAGACCTCGTTCATCAGCTGCATAAAAACGGTGGGCACATTGGTCAGTCCAAATGACATGACTAGGAACTCGAAGTCACCATAGCGCGTCCGGAAAGCCGTCTTCAGAATGTCCTCTTCTCTGATCTGAATCTGATGGTAATCAGAGCGCAAGTCTATCTGGGAAAAATACTGTGCACCTACAACTGGTTGATCATCATCAATACGGGGAAGCGGGTATTGGTTCTTGATACTGACTCTATTGAGCTCACGATAATCCACACGGAGCCATAACGAGCCATCCTTCTTCTTCACGAACAATACTAGGGCTTCCCAAGGTGAACTGCTAGGACAAATGAAACCTAACTCTCGAAGCTCATCTAACTGCTCATGTAGTTCCCTCAGCTCCATCTGTGTCATCCGGTAGGGAGCCTTCGAAATAGGCACGGTACTGGGCACCAAATCTATCTGAAACTCCACCTGCCGATGTAGCGGCAAACCCGAGATCTCCTAGAACACATCCGGGTACTCACAAACAACTAGCAGCTGCTCAATATACCTTGTCACAGAATCCCCGACGACAGAAGCCAAGAAACTAGACAATGGCTCTCCTCTAGGTTCGGTGACGAACTGGAACACTGATAAGGCGGGAATATGAAACGTAACTGTTCTCGCGGCGCAGTCTAAGATGGCATAATACTCTGCAAGCTAGTTCATACCCAAGATAACATCAAAACCTACCATCAGCATCACGAGCAGATCAGCGGGAAGGAACATCTCGCCCACTAACACTAAGCAAGAAGGGCAACGACAGCTCAACACAACAGACTTTCCCATGGGAGTCGAAACGGTCAAGGCCTCAGACATGGACTCCGATGGAATACCGGCCGATCGGCAAAATTGCTCAGCCCCAAAGGAATGAGAAGCACCATAATAAAATAAAATGTGGGCAATGCAAGCAGAAACAAGAAGAATACCCTCGACAACTCCACCGGTCGATGATTGCGGGTCTTGGCCCTACGCCTGTTACGTAAGATAGAATCGGCCCTGAGCTGGCAAGGGAAGCAAGCCAGAAGACTGCGAATCCTGAGTCCGCGCTTGCTGAGCTGCGATACATACTTGGCCCAGGGACTGAACATGTGGATATCCCCTTTGCTATTGCTGCTGCTGCTGTCTCTGCTGCTGCTACTGGGGAGGTCTACCTGGCTGCCTCTGCTGCTGAGGAGGAGCCCTAGGAGTGGGGGCTAGAAGCTGCGCTCGCTGGTGATGCTGCTGTTGAGGAGGACGAGGAGGAGGCAACTGCAGTGGCCTCTGTTACTGCAAGGGGAGCGGGCAATCTCACCTCCGATGCCCAGTCTGCTTACAACCAAAGAAAACACCTGAAAAGGGGTCGGAAGATGAAGCGGCTGGCTGTGCTGATAATGATGATGAAGTTACTGTCTGAGCCGCAAGCTATATAAACTCGGATCTGCCCCTCCGTCTCTGCTGTCGATGCTACGGAAACTGCCGGCTGGTGCTCTCCTCTTTCGGTCTCCACTAGAACTCTGCTCTCGAGATTCTGTGTCATAGCCTAGTCCTCCTCATAAACCAAGGCCCTATGCACGACCTCATTAAATGTCCTCAAACAATGACCTACTACACGGCTACGGAGCGCAGGTCACAAACCAATCTGAAAATGGTGAGCTCTCATCTTCTTGTCACCAGTGAGATGAGGAGAAAATCTAGAAAACTCTAAGAAATGAGCCTCATACTGGGACACCGTTATATCACCCTGAACAAGGGTCTCAAACTCTATCACTCTCTACTCACACACATGCTCCAGGAAGAACTTCTGGTCAAAGCGGACCACGAATTCCTCCTATGTTCAGACAAAATCTGGCCTGGTCATCCTAGATATAGACGACCACCAATAATGAGTCTCACCTTGGAGCAGAAGGGTCGCCAATGAGGCATGCTGGTTTGCTGGACACTACATGGTGTCAAAAATCTTTGCTATCTCTATGCGCCAAACCTCGACGATATATGGGTCTGGCTCACCCATGAATCTCGGAGGGTCATGCTGCTTAAACTCTCTGAAAATAGTTCTAACACGCCGTAAATCGATCTACTCAGAAACTGGAACGGCTGCAGGCTGATGAGTCTGCAATGCAGTAGTGATAAGCTGCATCAACTACTTAAAATGCTTGGCACCGACTGGCACTGTCGGGAAAGCAGGAGCGGCACTTGCCACAGGCTGAGGCACGGGTGCAGGTGATGGAGCTGGAGCCTTTGTAACCGGAATAGCAGGCTCGGATGGGGGAACTGGCGGGGGAACAGGAGCAACTGGGGGAATAGACGCAACAGGAGGCTGAAACAGAACCTCAAAAATTTGATCCTCTAAGACGGGAGCGGAGTGCTCTCGGTAGCATGGGTCGCTGGAGTAGGATGAGAACCATGGCCAGGGGCACCACGACCATGAGCACCACTGCCACGAGCGCCCTGCTTGGGTGGCATCATCTCCAGAAAACAAGGATGATGACGCATAAGGTTAAAATATTGTAGGCACAAATGAAAGGAAGGTCCACAGGACACTACTTGTCCTAAGCTTGCAACAGATATGCGATGTGATCCCAAGTTATTCTATAATTACTTGCTATGATCTGATACCAACTCATGTCACGTCCCAGACTCGGTAACCAGACTCACAAGGAACCCAATAGCTGGTTCTGGCCCAACAGCCTCCGTAGTACCCCATTCTCGGCTCCTGAGGCAGGTTCCGATCCTGGGGTCCTACAAGGAGGATTTCCATAACCGTATATTCATTCCAATGCGGGCATACCCAAGATCACAATAAGTAAATCTCAAAAATAACAAAGGGGCACATTACGAAATCCACTATAATTTTGAACTTTAGATACATGGCTGAAGGAAATACATATGATAACAGAAGAAAGTGGGAAAGATCTGCAATACTGGGGTCCTCGCCTCAACTCCTATCCAAGCCCCGCTGCTATGATCTCCTCGGCTCAACACCTAGGGTCTCTTGCATGTATCAATCGTGCATAAGATATAGAAGCTTAGAGGGTGGTGAAAGTGTATGACAATGGTCCGTAGAATAATAATAGGAGATACAGGAAGGGAAACATGATCAATGCCAATATCACTAGCCTTACCGAGGCTTGTCATGAATACAATGCAATGAGTACTGGGTGCCATACCAAGGCGATGCATAAAGGGCTTATATAGCCAATGCAAATGTAATGTGAAGAGATGTCAGTCCTCATATCTAATCCATAAGTCAGTACAATTCCATCATAAGGAATCTACCGGGTGCTAGTACACTGCAGGATGACTGCCGCTTTAGAAACCTGCATAGTTAAACAAGCGTATGAGACCTTACTACCCACCCGTGGATAGCCAATCACCAGCGAGGCTCGACGGTCGCGGACCCATTCACAAGCTGGTCAAACTCAACCTAGCAATGCCCTCCCTCAAAGGTAGATAAGGCCACACCCCATCCCAACCGACTACATGATAGTGGGAGTCGCGGCTTAACAGTGTAAGGCCCTCATGCACTCATAGTTTTCACTCGGTCACAGCGCTGGGGCAGATCCTTGGTACCATCAAAGTTTTGAGAATTTCACCCATGGGCATCCTATGCACCCTATATGCTCAAGTAACATTTCCAGCGTTCACATACGACCATCCATGAATACCTCTGTGGTGGCAGGGCCCTCATGAAGTAAGGGCAATGATATCCATGAGATGCGATGCCAAATGCATGAGTCATGCATACCAATCATGTGCTAGCTCCAAGCACACAATGTGCACAAGAGGGGAAACTCCATCCCTCTAACATGTCAACCTAATGACCACATACACAAATACAATCCAATCACTTAATGATGCATATGGGTCATGAGGGTGTGCCATACAGCGATGATGACTTAGAACATACTCCTCCAAGGAGGGAATCAGGTCTAGGTACTTAGACAATTAATCTAAAGAACAAACCTCTAGTGGGGGCCCAATACTTTGGGGTAGCCCACAAAGTTAAGGAGGACAATATATAAGCCTAAGGGAATAAGCGGCCCTAACGAGGGCCTATGGTGGGCCTTAAACTACCAATAGCCACCCATGGGCCTACCTTAGGGCCACCAAGGAGGACATCCAACCTCAACTAGGTCCCAGAAGTAGCCTGCTACTACTCGAATATGAAGCAAGGCCTAGGGCCTAAGGCAATCCATGGCCTAATGGGTTATACTCAAAGCCTAATTCAAAGGCAATATAGTGGGCCCTCAAGCAAGGTTTGGGCCCAATCATAAAGGTCACAAATCCACATATTGTGGTGGGCCTATTGGGCAGCTCGGTAATCTAACCATATGAGCAATTTCTATGCTTTATCCATGTGAGTTGGGCCTCACAACTTGGCCCAAGTACAAGGTTATTTTGGTGGGCAACTAAGGCCCCAACTACTTGCACATTATGGCCCACAAACTCATCATAATAAGTGGTGAGATACATGCCCAAAGGTCAAGGGATCTAACTAGAAGATTCCAAGATAAATGGGCCTACAAGGTCCAACCAAAACTATGGACATAGATCCAATAAAACCCAACTGGGTTGGGCCTCAAATGTGTACTAATTAAGCCCAAAGGCACATCGGGAAATGGTAAGATTGTGTGCATAAACATTCTTAAATCTGGTGGGCCCTGCTGCCCCAAAACATAACGTTAAGGGCAACTAGTTTGAGCCTATTGCTGAATTTCTAGCCCACCTGTTTCTGGGCCTGTTGGAGTCCAGCAATAATAAATATAGACTAAGTATTTTGCTCACTGGTGACCCACACACATCTCTGTGGGTCCTACCAGGTAAAAGGAATGGATGATACACGTAAATCGGGTGGGCCATGCTGCTGGACTGGACGTCCAGCAGTAGTCGAGTGGGCCTGGTCGTTCTAAGGTGGATGGTCCTATGGGCCTGGGCAGTTAGCCCCAAACACATCAAAGTGGGTCCCAAAATGGGAAAATCCTCAAGGAGGTGGACCATGTCCCACGTGACCACAAATAGATGGATGGTGAGGATACACAACACATCAAGGTGGGTCCATAAGGAGGGTGGACAGCCAATCATGGCTGGACGTCCCAGCCTGGTGGGCTGGTCCAGCCTGTACCACGAATTGTATAGGGGTCCATTGTCCCCCAAACTTAGTAGGTGGGTCCTACCATGGGTACGCCACCTCTCTATATATTTTAAAATTTTTTGGAATAACAGAAGTATTTTATTTAATTTAAAGAAAACAGACTGTCAAGAAAATCTGTTTAGTGCAGATTTTTGACAAGCCCTGATCTGAGCTTCTAATGGTGTGGATTGATGGCCTCTAAAAATTGGAAAAAAAAAATAGTTTTTGTATCTCCTCATATGTGTACTACAAAGTGGGGTCAACGGATGTAGCCCACCAGTGAAAAAGTATTTTATATTTATGGAATTCCACACTGATATGTTGCTGGAAACAGTCCAGAAAATCTAGACCGTCCACCTCACTTGGGCCACACATTTGGGGCCTCAATCGGGGTCGAATAGGGTTGAAATTTGGGGGACAACTAGGTGGGGTCCCCACCTTCAAAAGGTAATGGGACCAAACAGCCCACCAATCATCCTAAAAACTGAGCTCAAGACAACCCAAAAATCTATCCAGATAGTTTCTAGATAGCAACATAATACTGAAATAAAATAATTATAATCACTATAAAAAGAGGAAATCAGTCTATGGAAATTATGGTATGGACCACCCGAGTGGGCCCCACAAACATCCAGACCATTCTCACCAATAAATACCATTTACATGTACCCTTTTTGGGTACATATAGGGCCCCGACGTCCAAGGGTGAACTGTCAAGGAAGTCCTCCCTCTTTGGATGATTTGGATGGTTCCAAGCTGTAAGGTGGGACACACATCTTGATTTTAGAGATATAAAAAAGGAAAATAAAAGAATCCGGCCACAAGGGAAGGAGCTCCGCATATTGAGGCCCTTCCCTTCATCACACAATCACAATCATCCACTATATCATGATTTACATGGTTCCACATGAGCATAACTCGTCCTACTCAAGATCTTTGGCGGAGATGTCATCTCCACCAAGGATCAAGGGTCTACATAACCCAAGGATCCTTGATCAAAGAAAGAAAACCATGTAGGGTTCATGGAGAATGGCCCCTTGCATGGATCATGAATGCACAAAGGATGGGCTATAAGCTTCATCTATGAAGACATGGGGCCACCACCATCATTTGATGGGCCCTGCAAGCTTCAAAATGAAAGAAATTTAAAGAACATCTATGGAATCAAAGAAATCAGAAATTCTATCTAAGGAACACCCACCTTAAGATTTGTCTTCAATCCTACACCACAATGATCCTCTAGCTCCAAGGAAAAGCTTTATATGGTGGAGATGAGTTGGGAATGGTTAGATTGTAGGGGATTAAAGAGAAGAAGGGCTGGAGAAAGGGAGAGGGTTGGGACAGTTTGGGCTCTAGCAAGGAGAAGAGAAGGAGAAAATGAGAGGGAAATGGGATTGCTAGGGAGATGTAATTAAGAGAAATGATTAGCTTCTCTAAAAGACACTAGTAATGATGGTCTAGAGAAGATAAAAGCAATCATAGTCATGGGAGAAGTAACCCATGTCTAGTCTAGGGAGGCTATAGGGTAGGCAATAGAGTAGCCTTTTTAGAAAGCTATGCGTAGGATGATGTCATCAATCATGAAAAAATGTGCAATGCTAGGGTGGGTCCCACTAAATCACACATCAACGGCCTAGAATGAGCGCAGCCCACATCTCATGATCTACAACTCGGATTACTGCACGAGATACATCGATGGAACCGCGGCGATGATGTAGTCGCTATGGCACTAAATTTGGGTCAATCCGGGTAGGGTCTACGTGACTGGACTCGAAGATGACCACAAACACTAATCGAAGGTCGCGGGTCACCGGGATTCGACCGGTAGGACCCCGTGACCTAGAGGAACAAAATGTACACACTCGGGTAGGGTCTTATATAGTGAGACTAAACATGTTCACATATACCACCAACCTTAACGACATTGATCAGGAACTAGGAAGTGTATGTGGTATGGAGATTACTCACGTAGTATGATTAAATGTTTCTATCTTCAAAGGTCATGGAGCTTTCAGATGTCTCCAATGAGACAAAACTTTAGTTCCACCTACTTAAATTAAATTGCGCAGACATAGAGAAACAAAAATTAACTTTATATTAGAATCATCAAAATGTTATAAATGATACTGGTTAAGGTCACTATGGTGGCTAACACAACCAGATCTAATCCCACAAATTTAGACATAGGATTGAGATTATAAGCATGCCCTTAAGGGATTATCTTTTAAAAAAAATAGTCCGATTTGGCCCAGAAATAAGTCAACATTGATTGTTAAAAGGATGAGAATCTAAATAGAAATCGGAGGGTTAGGTTTCTTTCTCCCATTTCCTTTTAAATTAAGGGTCCATGTCAGCTTCTAGAATATCAGTACTGCCCTCACAACTGAGCTGAATCAAGACTATATGATCCGAATATCATTAATGAGCTTTGCAAGTTTGGCCTTGGATATTCACATGATGAAAGGTCCATATAGGACATTTAACATGATTCAGATGAACAGTCAAATCCTTATAGTAGGTCCATAAAGTAGATGATTTCAATTATATACTCAAGGTCCACATGATGAAAGGTCCGGATGCAGAATTATTTATCTAATGAATCAGATTGAAAGATCATTCTAAGCTAAATAGACGTTGAAGATCTAAGATAATAATGCCCATAAATAGACCCAAAAGGGAGGCCCATAAACACACTATATATGAGCATCATATAAGCCCATAATTGGGTAAAAGAAAAATACAATAAGGGTATGAGCTCAAAATAAGGCCTCGAATGGTCCGTACACAGGTTTAATGACATGCCTCAAAATTTAGATACAGAGTGTGCACCCTCAAACCCGAGTTACAGCACATAACTTGTACACCATGTGTAGTAAAACTATTCATTCACACCGTTTTCCATAGGGTTAGTTAATATGTACAATAAGTTTCTAAACTCAAACCTTCAACAAAACATTTCACATTCATTTATTTCAATCACATATACATAAATCCACCATCACGATCATTTATGGGCATTCAATCCACATATTGGTAACATTCACAAATGTTAAGCATGGTACCATAACCCACCCATTTGGGGCTCTATTAAATTATTTACTAACAAAAGCTTTAACTATTCGTAACTTTTAGTTACTCAACTTAAAATTTGTTCAAATACATAATTAAAAGAATAACATGAGATCAACTAGATATTTTAGTGATTTAACATATTTAACTTGTCTTCATCAAGATAGGGCCATAGCCCTTGTGAATCGTCCACTGGTTCACCTTCTTGCCCTGAAACTTGAGCAGTTGCATCATCGCCCACTAAATTTGTACAATTTTTCCATCAATAAAATGTCAACTAGCCAGGCCTAGTGAGTGAACCCATCATGGTTCATGCACATCATAATCATAAGATGCATGAATGCGTGAATGCATCAAGTGGGTTGATCAGTCTACTTGCTTGAGTTAGATACCATCAACCTGCATCTCTCCCTTTTTGGGGTAGGCTTCCACATATTGTGGGAATCTAGGGACGGTCTCTTATGTCACCCAGTACTGTAAGTACCTATAGGTCATCTAGGGAGTGCCCCCAGGTATTCAACACAATTATGCGATGCATGACATGAATGCATGTGAGAATGATTTATGCATCATGTTAGCAATTGTCACATATATAGCAGTATATGTCATTTCAATTTTAAACAAACAAGCATTCAACACAAAGAATCACAATTAGCAAAAATAATCAGATGACTAATTTAATCACAATGGAGAGGAAACATGTTGGGATCACTCACCTGAAATCTGGTGATGTGGATTCTGATATGTTACATCGAGATCAATCAATTAGCAATTACCTAATTATATAGCTCAATTAGCTCCCTATTTGCATCTTTCTAACCTATTTGATTAATTCACCTTTAGTTAATAAATTCTCAATTCAAATAACCCACACGGAGACTTCAATTGTTAGATTCTGAATTTTTTTAGATTTCATGCTTATATTTAGCCATCTTATCATGTGGGGTCCACTTGATCAATCAAGCACTCTGATCGTCCTGTTATTTTTAAATGATCAAGGATTGTCACTAATTTAACTCACAAAATTTTAAATATCAAAGTTTAGAAAAAACTGAAAATTTTAGTGTATTATCAACTGATCGAACTGATCTTGTTGAAATATTTTAGATTATCTAAAATTTTAATCCATTTAGTTTCCTTATTTTTCTTATTTTAAATGATCCACTGATCATATGGGACAAATCTAAGCCATCCATTAACATCACAAAAATCTCAAATTAAGAATGGATCAATATATTGCTTAGATTCAGACCATTTATGTTTTGATTATTATGGTTAAATATGATAAAAATGGCCCATCCACTAGTCGTTCTGGCAAGAGTCGATCCCTTGACCTTTCTCTCAACCAAGAGTGTCTCTACCAACTCAATTATTAACTTATTTTTGTTTCTTAATTAAAAATAAAAATATTTAACTATTTATTTTAATTTTAAGTGCACTAAAATTCAAGGTAGTTACATGTAAAACGGATCTTATTATGAGTAAAGTAGGTGTAAGACCCGTATCCTAGTCCGTATCATTCTGTAGGCTTCCGCGGTCCTTCTGGTCGAATTCTGGCAACCCTCGACCCGTATCTAACGTTTGCTCTTGATCCTAAGCCGAGTCCTGTATACCGAAGCCGGCTCGAACTAAAACCTATCCCTTGGCGACCGCGCTGTTGCCGCAGTTCTAACGCCACGACTCGCGCACCGAACCGATACCCAAGCTAGAAGATGTGGGCCCACGTTCATTTCGAGAAAAATGCCGAGCATTGCGAACTTCGAGGGAATCTCTACAACATGTCCCATCAATCAATCAATCACTTATGTCAAGTACAAGTCAAGTACAAGCCATACCCAAGTACAACAACCCATCCCTTCCCATTCCCAAAGTCAACTCTCTCTCTCTCTCTCTCCACCCATCACTTTCGCACAACCCCATCACTCCACCCATCACTTCTCTCTCTCTCTCTCATTCCATCTCTTCACTCCTACGCATCCCACATCCAAGCATTCCTAAGTTCTCCCCAAAAAAATAAGTGTGGCCCACCCTCTCATCTCTCATCCCCACCATCAAAACCCCATCAACCTCCATCAAAAGTGTAGATAAGGAGCTAAGAAGGCTATGAGAGCAAGGAGGAGTACAAAAGGTGGGTGCTCTACCATTGATTTGCATTTGAAAGTCCACTTGTTGGTGGGACCCATTAAGATGTATATGTTGTAATCATGAGGAACCCATAGTGGCGGGGTCCCTCCATCACCGTCTTTCTCTCTCTCCCTCTCTTTCTATATATTTTGATGAAGTGGGCCCCACTAATTTGTGTTTCATCCACACCGTCCATCATGAATGGTGAGACTCCACCGTGAAGTGCAACTGCATTCAGGCTGTCCAAGGTCTGGACGCACCTAGATCCATAGCTCAACGGGCAGACCGAGTGGAGATACCTCGTTTCAACACTAAAGGTCTTAGTGGAGGTGGCTAATGTGAAGTGTGTGTACTGACGTGTGTATACTAGCAAGCTAACAAAAAAAAAGAAGAAAGAAAGAAGAGGATGAAGGCATGGACGCTGACACATCCCACCCTCCCACACATGTGTACACACACACACACATATATATTACTTTATAGTATAATATTTTATATTACAAGATGCACTGGTGGGCCACTCCTACGTGGGACCCACCTTCAATTTACACCATCTGCACCATCCAGATGTATCTGGACGGTGGATTTGTGCATGTACATACAATATATTATATATTTATATATATTAATATAATATATATTATCATGATTTGATGTGGGCCACACGTGTGGACACACCATGTAATGTGCACGAGATCTCCACCGTCCAGAACATTCAAGCATCTGGACTATGGCTATTGTAATTTATATATATTATATTATATTATAATATATATATATGTAAGGTGGGCCACGTGAATGGTGGGTCCCACTGATGTATGTTCGTATCCACGTCGTCCAGCGATTTGGATGGGTGGAGTCCAATGTGATGTATGTTTATATTAACACAATCCATTCATCAGTGTACAGGTGGAGTCCACCGTGATGTATATTTGCATCCTCACCATCCGTTCATTTGGACGAGGCCCCATATGGTGTATGAGTTCTATCAACGCCGTCCATCCATTTGTAATCCAGACCATTCAAATGGACGATGGGCGTTGATTGGCTGGTCTGTCCCACCAGTAATAGTTGTTGTTTCAAGTAGCAAGTTTTGTGGGCCATGCACGATGTACGTGCTTCATCTATACCATCCATCAATAGGCACCATGACATCAGTAAGTTCTATGTGGCCTACACCTGATATATATATATATATATATATATATATATATATATATATATATTATCCATGCTATTTATCAAGTGGACCACACTGCAGTAAAACAGTGGAGGGATTGAACGTCCACCATTGAAACCCTTATGGGAGCACAGAGGTTTTGAAGCAATTAATACAATATTTATTTTCCTTCTAAAATCCAGGTCCTTGTGACCTTATGAACAGTTTGGATGGGAAATAAATGTCATGGTGGGCCCTCTAAATTTTAATAGTGGAAATCATCATCACCACTATTATTTGTGGTATGGTCCAGATGATCTTTTGATCTAATTCATTGCTTGGATAATGCTCTAAAATGACCTCTATAGATGGATGAATGGTGCGGCCTAAGCAGTGCGGCCTACTTGTTGTATCTGAGAGGCCTAATATGACGTATTTGGAGCCCATGGGTTAAGGCCCATTGTGATGTATTTGGAGCCCATGGGTAGAGGCCCATTTGAATCGGCCCATTCGACTAGGCCCATTTGAATCGGCCCACTTGATTCGGCCGTTTGATATAATTGAGGCCCTTGTTGATGTGTATTATACCCTTGTATGAGACTGTGAACCCCTATATGATTGGTCCTATGAGCGCCCTTCCTTGGGAGCAATGTTGGTTAAATGACCACATTGATGGGCAATGATGGTTGAACGTCCACATTGTGACCTTCCCTTAGGCCTTGTTAGGCCCTTCCCTATCATTCTCTCATGGGTTAACCCAAATGCTTGGGCCCCATTGATTTTAGTTGATCTATCGTCGGTCATCCATCTATGGACCCCGCCTTGCATCGAGGTTGATTATCGATGCTAATTGCCGATATCGACTACCTTGCCGATTATGAGTTTGTGACAGCATGGTATCATGATACATCCCCATATGCATCATCTGTATGTTTGTTATGAGATGTGATTGGTCATTACATATGCCATAGTGCATATGTTTTTGGGACTCCCTGATAGGCGGAGTTACCCCCACATGAGCGCACTGTATGCAAAGGATTGATGCATGATTGGACTGCGTGACTCATGCACATTTGTATTTATGTGATTGTGATTACTATGTGCCCTAGTGACATCAGGGCTGTGGCCTCCACAGACACATCGTGGGTGACCAGATTGGACACCGAAAATACTGTTTCTAGCATCGGGGTGTCATAGATGTCCCTGGGTGAAAATCCCTAAACCCGATGGTACCAGAGGATGACTCCAACGTCGAGACCGAGTGGATACACGAGCGCACGAGAGTCGTATACTAGTAGGTCGCGTCTCCCACTGTGTCATGGTCGGTTGGAAAGGGGTGTGACCTTACCTGCCTGAGTGAGGGGGCAATTTTTAGGTTAAGTTTGACCAGCTTGAGGAATGGGTACGCTATCAATGAACCGAGCCTGATATTGGCAGGCGAATAGTGAGATCTCTTCCACTCTCCCAGTTGTGCGTTGGGATAGGGGCAGCAAGCTGGCGTAGAGTGTACTAAACCTCAGTGATTATCCAAAATGAGAACTATGCTGATATTTGATGAATTGTATGAGGATTGACATGCTTGAGCTGCATCTCGCATTACATAGTCTTGACATGACCGATAATATTCATATCTTGCACCGCATAGCCTTGGTACGGTTGATTGCATTCATGTACTCATCAGCATATCTCTGCATTTCTCTAACCTTGCATTCTGAGCACGCTCATATTGCGTACACACTTACAGCACTCTCTAAGCTTTCTATAAGCTTATGCATGATTGATGTATGCAGGTGACGCCAGGACGCAACCATAGCCTCACCGTAGTTAGAGCGTGCAGCGGAGCTTCTGGAGTTTTTGTTACTTTCATTATATTGTATTTCTCTTTCATACGCCTTGTACTCAAAGTTTTTTATCATAGTGGATTTTGTGATGGTGTTCTTGTGGTTATTGTTCATGGGTTATGCTTATAGCTATGCTCATTACAAATCAAATTGATGATTATAAATCCTCCTTGTAACATCCCAGGATCGGAACCTGGTCTATGGGTGCCGGGAGCCGAGAATGGGGTCGGGAATTTTGTGAGCCCGATTTCCGAGTTTGGGGCGTGACTATAGGCCCACTACCAGGCCCTATTTAAACATATACAAGTCAGAAAATCCATGTATGAATTGCCAATTTAGATAAACCAAGCCTGGCCATACTGTAGCATACCCATAATACTCCTAATAGATAGCTTTGATCTAATGCTAATGCCAAAAATGAGCCTAAAAGGAAAGCCCAAGTGTAATGCCCTGTACTTTCCTGTGGGCTCGAGTATTACTATTATAAACTATATTAGTACATTGGCGTAAAGGTGCAAATAACCTATTTTATTCACCATCATTCGATAAATCTTGACCCACCATTTATTTTTAATAGTTAGAAAAAAATTCATATAACCGTTAAATTAAATAAATCAATAACCGAACATTAAGACCCACGTACTGTTGCCCACTTACAAATTTAAAATGATCTAATCCTTCAAAGTAAAGCCCAATGAATAGATGACATTAATCGGTGTATGACCCATGTAAATAATATATAGACTAATAATTATAATGATAATAATTATATATATATATATCTAAATATAAATAAATAATTTACATTTGATAAACCTATAAAACATGGCCAAAAGAGAGAACCATCTGATTAAATATAAATAGATGATATAATAACAAAAAATTAATAATACCAATGTTATTAAAAATAAAATAAAAATGAGATTTAATATGTAATAGGACATTTGATCTATAATCTGACCATTAAACTATAGTTAAGTGGTTCCTTGAACTCTGTTCACACGTGGAGTGAGGATATTTTCCTGCTCATATCCGTATAGCCGCAGTTCCGATCGACCATCGACGACCAGTGAACATACTTCTAATCATATCTGTCGATCGGCACATCCAAATGGTGGGCCGATCATATCCATATGTAGATCATCATTAGGGCTAACTATCCTATAGTATATATCAATATGTACACCCCATAGTGGGCCCTAGAGCTTAGAAAGACCCTCCCATAGGTCTAGTATAGTAAAAACCTAACCCTTGGGGCCATTTACACCAAATCTGACATTATAAAAGGGCCTCATTTGGGCACCCCCTCTTCCCATTCAATTTCGCTCTAGAGAAGGAAAGAGGGAAGAGAGAAAAGGGAGAAGAGAAAGAGGAGAAAGGAGAAGAAAAAGAGGGAGGAAGAGCAAGGTGGGCCTTAGATCGAGGTGGGGCCCAAGGAAATCAAATCTTGTGACTCCCTACCTCTCCTCCAAGAAGAAACCCTCCTCCACAACCGCTCATTCGTTCCATTGATTGCCTAGGTAAGATCCCTCATCCTTTTTTCTTAAAATCCTTGTGTTAAAAAGGGATTGGCATGAATTTCTAACATGCAAATGTGTGCTTTAGGGATTTCGGCCAATCGACCCCAAATCCACCCTCCTAAGTCGTTTCCAAGATCTCAACGATCTATAGGTACGGACTATTGTTCTTAGGTGACCTAACACTGATTTTAGTATGAGCTTAATGATTTTTCTCGCTTGGACAATGCATTTGGAGGATCTAGAGAAAACCTAGGATTTGAATGTTCATTTGAGGATTTCATGAAATTGTATGTTTGTTTAGTTCACATATGATGTTGATTGTGTTTCTTATATGATTAGGTTGCCATGGATGACTACATGTTTATGTCTTGTTTAATTCCTCATATGATGTGCCTTATAACTTGTATCATTAATTGATTCTTATGCATTTTTAGTTCTAAGGGATGTAGAAAGTGCTTAACTTCTTCACCAACCCACACTACACACACACACACACACACACACACACACACACACACACCTTGTTCGTGATATTGTAGCCTTTCTTACTAGGAGAAATTGGAATTGTATGTTGAGAAAAATCAGAACATGATGTTATCTATGCTAGTTGATAAATTGATAGTTGGCATGTTAAGATCACCATCCAAACCTTTGGGTTAGTCAGAAATATGAGGAAGTGAAGGTGGTCCCGCTGGTAGGGCTATCTTGAAGCTAAACCCATGGATTTAGGCGAGGGCATGCTGGCGACAGTAGTTAGACTACATGGGTCACTTGTACCCGATGTCATCTGCCACGTGCTTGCCTGACTCATGTAGTCTAGCCTATTTACTGACCATCCTTGTTTGTTAACCCTGTTTGCTAACCTATTTATAGAACTTAAAACACCTCATTACCAGGGTAGCCCATTGATAATCACATTGAAACTGGTCCACCGCCTCGTGAGCCGGGCATGGTGGAATGGGACCTGTGTTTGAGCTGTTGGCCTATGCTGAGGTGTCGCGCCTCCCTGTAGTGATCGCAAGCGATCCCTTTCTTTCGACACTCCCCATGTACTTGAAGTCAGGGATGGGGAACTCGACGGGATCAAGGACAGTGGGGTCTTAGCCTCACACATTGGGAGGCCTCAGGGCTTTAATGTGTAGGGTATATCAGATTCCCCAACCTGCTAGATGAATGGACTTAACTAAGAATTTGACTAACATTATCATCGCATCACACTAGTTAGGTTGGCGACTCGGCAGTCGAGGTCGCTCTGAGGGAGTGTTGATCATACGTGATCGTTAGATGGAGTCGCTCGAGGGAGTGTTGTGGTGAGGGCATGCATCATACATCCATCATGCACACATATTAATAAGATTTATTAGGTGCTTATGAATGTATCGCCTTTCATTAAATCTATAATTTAATTGATGCTTGTTGTAACTTAAGACTAATAGCACCCACTGAATTGATCACTCACTCCCACTCTGGGATGGTGTTTTAAAACACCAACCAGACCCTTCAGTAGATGCAGGTGACACAGAGTACAAGGAGCATGGTGTCGCGAGTCTGAATGTGGAGGACGAGCTGTCCTATTTCCAGTTGATGGGCGGTTTGCCGTATAGTTCATGGGCGAACCTGGATCTCCGAGTATGGGTTCAGCGCACCATTCTTCGGACATAGTATTTTTATATTTTTGTTAGGCAACGCCTTGAGCGACCCTTTGCATCATTTTTGATTTGTATATATTTAACCTCTTTCAATTCAGTAGACTTATTGTGATTGTGATTCATGCTTCAAGTAATCCTATACTGCGCATTTAAACCTGATTAGACGCAAAATAGTGAAACTTTTGTTTTAAGTGATGCCTGAGAACTTAGGAGTCGAGTGTATCCACGACTCCCAATTTTCAGGGCATTACAGAACCATCGGATTAAGCACGCACTTCTTGACTTGGGGGTGAACGTAAATCTGATCCCTTTCTTGGCTTACAAACAACTGGGTCTAGGTGAATTAAAACTCACTCGGACCACATTATAACTTTTCAATCACTTAGTTGGTTTACCGAGAGGGATGATTGAGGATGTATTGGTCCAAGTTGATAAATTCTACTATCTAGTAGATTTTATTGTCCTGGATACTCAACCCATCATAGATATGAGCACTCAAATACCAGTCATTCTTGGTCGCCCATTCCTTACTACATCAAATCTATCATTAATTGTAGGAATAAAATTATGAATTTATCTTTCAAAAATATGACATTGGAGCTCAACATCTTTTTCAATATGAACAAACAGTTAGAGGATGATGACGATACCCACACCATTAACATGATCGATTCTTTCGTGGAAGATAAAGCACTTTCGACTTTATTCTTTGACACTCTAGAGACATGCTTGGCCCACTCCCCTGATTTAGATGATGACATGATTAGGGAGATGGATGCCTTGTTTGATGTTACGCCGGTACTTGAAGTTAACTGGTGGATGCCACAATTTGAGAAATTGCCCCAAATCGATGTAGTGCCTCTACCGTCTAGCCTCAAAGCACCAACGCTTAATCTAAAACCTTTGCCTGTTGATCTTAAATATGTCTACTTAGGTCAAGATGAGACATACCCGGTGATAATTTCTTCCCACCTTGAGAAAGAAGAAGAGAGTGTGCTAATTTTCACTCTCATTGAGCACAAAGGAGCTCTCGGATGGTTGATTGTGGGCCTCAAGGGAATTGATCCTTTGATTTGTACTCACCGCATCCATCTTAAGGATAATGCAAAAACCTCCCGATAACCACAACATCGACTCAATCCAAATATGAAAGAAGTGGTTAAGGCTGAGGTAATTAAGTTGTTGGATGTGGGTATCATATACACTATATCCAACAGTCAATGGGTGAGTCCAACTCAGGTAGTTCCTAAGAAGTCTGGAATCACCATCCTAGCCAATGTCGATAATAAACTCTTACTAACTAGAATTACTACTGGTTGGAGAATGTGCATTGACTACAGGAAGTTGAATATCGTCATAAGGAATGACCACTTTCCTTTGCTGTTTATTGATCAAATTTTAGAAAGGCTAGTTGGTCACTCTTACTATTACTTCCTTGATGGATATTCAGCCTACAATCAGATAGAGATAGCCCTTAAAGATTAAGAGAAGACAATATTCACATGTCTCTTTGGCACTTTTGCTTATCAAAGGATGCCATTCGGACTATGTACTACCCCCGCCACTTTTCAACAATGCATGTTGAGTATTTTTTCTAACAAAGTGGGACAATATTTAGAGGTCTTCATGGACGACTTCTCTGTCTTTGGTCCATCCTTTAGTGAGTGTTTGGAAAATCTTAAATGTGTGCTGAAGCGACGTGAGGAAAATAATTTGGTTCTGAATTGGGAGAAATGTCATTTCATGGTTCCCAAGGGAATTGTACTTAGACACATAATTTTGTCCAAGGGAATTGAGGTAGATAAGGTAAAAATTGATCTTATCTATAAACCTACCTCCACGCAAGAGCGTAAGTGACGTGCGATCCTTCCTAGGACACGCCAGATTCTATAGACGATTTATAAAGGACTTTAGTCATCTCCCTCATCCTTTATGCAATATACTTCAAAAGGATGTACCATACGAGTAGACTGAACAATGCCAAGAAGCTTTCACTAAGCTCAAGGTCATGTTAATTACCGTACCTATTATGCAGCCACCGGATTGGAGCATCCCTTTTGAGATTATGTGTCATCTATCTAACTATACTATTGGGGTGGTGTTAGGCTAGAGAAAAGAAAAGAAGCCCTACGTTATTCACTATGCAAGTAGAACTCTAAATTTTGCTCAAGTGAACTACACTACTACGAAGAAGGAACTCTTAGCCGTAGTGTTCACTTTGGACAAATTTAGGTCCTACCTGATCGGATCTAAGATCATCATCTACACGGACCATGTGGCGCTAAAGTATCTTCTTTCTAAGACAGATGCCAAGACCCGCCTGATAAGATGGATCCTCTTACTCTAAGAATTTGATATTGAAATATGAGACAAAAAAGGAGTAGAAAATGTAATGTCCGACTACCTTTCTTGACTTGACCTCCTTGATTCTCTTGAGCAGACACTGATAAACGATATGTTCCCTGATGAACAATTGTTTAAACTCTCTCAACTACCTTGGTTTACTAACATTGCAAATTATTTTGCTACAGGTTTCATGCCAACATATTAGACTGCGCAAGATAAGAAAAAATTCTTTGCTGAGGTACATAAGTTTTTCTAGGATGATCCTTATTTATTTAAATATTGCACAGAATAAATTCTAAGGAGATATGTGCCAAACAATGAACATTAGAGTACCATCTCCTTTTGTCATTCTCAGGCCTATGGTGGTCACTTTTCTACTAAAAAGATCATGGCCAAAATTCTACAGTGCTACTTTTATTAGCTCACGATATTCGGAGATACTCATGAGTTTTGTAAAGCTTGTGAGAGATGTCACAAATTGGGAGGGTTGTCCCGTCGAAATATGATGCCTCTGAACCCCATTCATATCATTAAAGCATTTGATTATTGGGGCATTGATTTCATGGGACGATTTCCCCAATCCATTGGGAATATTTACATTTTGTTAGCAGTAGACTATTTCACTAAGTGGGTTAAAGCGATCCTGTGTCAAAATAATGATCATAAAATGGTAATTCGATCATTTCTTGGTTCGGAACGCCTCTGGCCATCATTAGTGATGCAGGTTCACACTTTTGTAATAGGCCATTTGAGAACTTAATGAAGAAATATGGCATCTCTCATAAAATGAGCACTCTATGCCACCCGCAGACAAGCTTGCAAGTCGATTTTTCAACAGGGAAGTTAAACAAATTCTAGGAAAAAACGGTTAACCCTGACCATAAAGATTGATCAATCCATTTGACCAATGCTTTATGGGCTTACCGTACAACTTAAAAAACTCCATTGGAATGTCTCCCTTTAGACTCATCTATGGGAAACCCTGCCACTTGCTTGTGAAATTGGAGCATAGAGCCTACTAGGCTATAAAAAAAATCTGAACTTTAACTTGGACAACGCTAACTCGGTGCGCAAGTTCTAACTAAATGAACTTGAGGAAATCTGGAACGACATGTATGAGAACTCGAGAATTTATAAGGACAGGATGAAGGTATTCCATGATAGGAACATCCTTCAGAAATCATTCATAACCGGTTAAAAAGTCCTTATGTACAATTCTCGGTTACATCTTTTTCTGGGAAAACTCTGGTCTTGTTGGACCGGCCCTTTCACTTTTACTAATGTCTATCCTCATGGGGTCGTTGAGATAAAGAATATAACAAATGACAATGTTTTCAAAGTGAATGGACATCGTCTCAAGCCATTTGTTAAGAAGTTTGATTCCGAGGACATGTCCATGCCTCTGACTGATCCTATGTATAAGGATTAACCTCCTAGTATAATGGAGGTATAGTTAGGTTTATTGCTTTCATAGATTTAGGATTAGGATAGTTTGATTTCAGTTTGTTTAGTCTTTGTGCTAACCTATTTACATGTTAAGAATTTTGAAAAAACTTCAATTCTCCTTCTTCAGGTAATATTTTCCCATCACTTTCCATTTCTTTTCGTTGTCTCATGTGCATTGTATTCTCATTTTTTTTACATTGAGGACAATGTAGGTTTTCGGTTGTGGGTGTGAATTAGGTAAACTAATTAGTGTTTTCTTAGTTTTGAGCAAAAATTGTGAAAATTTTCAAATTTTCAACCTAAAAACATGTTTAGGAAATGATAATTTATGGAATTAAGAATGCTTTAAGTATGATGATAAGATGGAGATTGAACTTTGAATTATTGGATTTTGATCAACCGAGTAGACTATTATCTAAATTCTTTCATTTAATTGATTAAGAGGAAGTTTGAATATCATGTTAATCTAAGTCACAAGACACGTTCAGTTTGCTTTCTGTTGATAGTATTAAAATTTCTGATTGTTAGTATGTATATCATTGGAAGATATTGAGAATTAAATCTAGAGAATTTTATCTACCTTAAAAAGATGAAAAGAACCAGTTAAAAATAGAGAGATCGACAAAAAGGTCATGTATGATGAAAAGATTGGAAAGGAATGAAAAATCTGAAGAGAATGAATAAATAAAAGGGACCGTCGATATAAAATCAAAAACCAGAAAAAGAAAGAAAATGTGATAAGTTCGAAATCAGTACTTGATTATTTAATAAAACATGAAGTGGTGAGCATGACTAATATTATGAAATAGTAGTATGTTATGGAAAGTAAATAGAATTCACTAAGCACATTGGAAAATTTTGATATATAAACTTATGCTCTTAAATGATTGATGAAGAAACCTTTTAATTGATTACTCGTGTGATTCGGCTCTAGGTTTTCAAAATTGCACTCTTACTCAAAATATTATTTTCTGAAATTGATTTGAACATTGGAAATTGAAGATCACTTCACGCATGTTTTGCTCGGGACTAGCAAAATCCTGATCGGGGGGTGTGTTGAGTGTGAAATATTGCATATTTTCCTCTATTTATACCTTGGCTTTATAAACATGATAGTGCTTAATCGATTTAATTATGCATGTTTTCATGTGTGAGATGATTTCAAGAGCTTCAACATGAAATTGATGCCAAAAGGAAGATTTATGCTCAAAAGATTAGTAAATAAAGATTTGAAGATTTGGAAGTCATTAATAAAGAACTCACATGTCAAAGATCCATGAAAACTATGTGAGGAATGAAGAGAATCAAATATTTAAAGTGTATAAAATGAATCCTAAAATTGTCCTAAAAACAAACATATTCCTGAAATTCTCTTGAAAAGGCATATTCTGAAACTCCAAGCATATTTTGGGAAACTGCACAGAGTGCGTAAATTTGAAGCGGTTTAAAATCTGAACATATCTTGGGAAACTGCGTAGAGTGCGTAAATTTGAGGTAGTTTAAACTTCGAGCATATTTTGGAAAACTGCATAGAGTGCATAAATTTGAGGTAGTTTTTAGATTTTTCCAGCTTGGTGTGAAAGTCGGAGTTCCACAACTATAAATAGGACTCCCTAGGATGCTCCAAAGCATCTTTTAGGGTTTGAAAAGGTCTCAAGGAGCATAGCACAAGGGTGGAGCAGCCGTCAAAGAGTTTTTCTTCTTCCATAGTTTATTTTTCATGCTTTGGTTAAAAGATTTGGTTTCAATTATGTCTATAGTTGGTTAAACCTCTTAGCTAGGGCTAATAGCTGAAGCTTGTAGTATGTATGGATGTTTGCTTTGCTTTGATTCTTGTTCTTATTGAAAACTTCATAGATTTCTAGTTTCATATTAAAGGAATATTTTCAGTTTTCTATGATTTATTGTGACTCAAATTATAATAGATGATGTGATAGCTTTGGATATCTTCTTTTCCTTTTTTGAGATTGTGAGATTGGTAAATCCTACTATTCACCATCGTCTCTTGGGTATGGTAGGGTGATGGAATCCCTTCTAATCATTACAATTCTCCTCTATTGAGAATTAGGTCAATGAAAGGTTCAGATTTGATTTAAATTGCTTTATCTTCCAATTAGATAGGATAAGACTCCAATTCCAACTGTGTTCCTTGAATCAAGTAAGGTAGCATACACCCAGATCCATAGCTCAAGTGGTAGACTGAGTGAAAGATACCTCGTTTCAACACTGAGGTCTTGACATCGATTCCCTAGTGGAGGTGGCTAACAGTGAAGTGTGATCTGACACAAACTTAGATATTCTTCTAGTTCTAGTTCTAGTTCTTTTCAAAATACATATAAGTTTAGTCTATGTTGATTCGACCTTCTTCGCACGAGTTATTACTATATCGCGACCCTACACTTGGGGTTGTGAACATAGTCTTGGGGACCCAGTCATGTTTAAATAGTTGTTAAAGGGGAGGATTTTGAAATCCATCAAAACTCCTATTCCTTAGGCTCCACACGAACTTAGCATTCCTAGTTCAACCAAACGACTATCCGTGTAACACAATTTAAATGCACCACCCTTACACGACTTTAGACTAATCATAACTTTAGTGGGTTCACTAGTATGCCCGATCATGGTATCCAACCCTCAGTGAAATCTAGACCATTGATCAATTAAACCCACCTTATAGAATTCCTACAATGAACTGCTCCCACTTCCGCTTTAGGTGATCTTTATGGTGTGGCCACTCTTGTTTGCAATTAGGTCTATACATTGATAAGAAAGGTATTGCATGTTGACATTTCTCGAGGAAAAATCCTTTAGTTGCATGAGATGATTAGTTGAATTTGATCGTGTCTCTAACATCACACAGGAGAGTTACTATGC